>JASDQU010107801.1:74947-94178 GCA_032191745.1 Picea mariana
TTGGAGGTTATTAATAGCCTTTTGTATAATTAAAGATCCCTTGGCCAAGTTTCAAAGCATGATGGTGGCTCTAAAAGTATTTTTTTCCTCTTAATGCATTCGATGTCTAGGGAAACCTTTACCATGATATAGTGGTTTCTTGTACAATGATTTGGAATACATTAGTAAGAAGGGTTAAAAATATATATCATAGATGACAATCACATGTAGAATTACCAAATTTGGTGGAACAACATATTGTGAGAAGGTTGGACTTTATCCTTGGAAGCATGTTTGTGCATATTTTTGTGGTTTGAGCGAATTGAATAAGGGAATGCCAAAAGGGATAGATTGATGTTTTTGGGGTCTATGATCACAATGCAAGTAATGGATTTGATTGCAATCCCCGTGTTGTGTTGGCACCGACAACTTCCCTTTTTCTTTTATTTCGTTTATGAAGCCATATTTTTATTCAAGAAATATGGACCCTCCTTATGATTTTCAAGCCATTTTATCATTTGAAAGGAACTTAGGTTTTGCTTGGAAAATCTTCAAGTCATTTTTCTCTCTTTGACTTAGAAAATTCGTCTTCACTTTTCCCCGTCGACGCTGAGAGTATCAATAGAAGAAGCATGTTCCTCGTCGATATAGTGGAGGAGATATTCCCTCCTTCACTAATACACTCAGTGTCAACAACATGTTAACTTCTTTGCCAATGCAAGAAATGATCCAACACTTAGCTTCTTTTTGACAATTTCTTCTTTTTTTCAACGCTCCATCTTTATCTCCCCATTGAAATGTCACGATCAATATTTATTCGATCACCGATAAAATAACACTTAATCCCTTTCTTCATGTCAATACATCGCTTCCTTATATTTCCTCCTTCATCAACACCCTGTGACCTCATCAAAGTTCTACCGTCAGTATTGTTCCGATATTTAGACACTTAGGAGTTAGTTAAGATCAAATTGGTCCAATGCGTCGTTAGGTAAAAGTGTGTTTCATTAGTACGCATTTGTAGTTAGGTAATATGATGGTGACGATATGTTCCCGACATAGAGTGATCCGACGGTTCATATTCTCCTCGATCTTAACAACTACATTGATTCATGGATTAACATAAGATTGGTCCATGATCTCTATTTCAAAAGCATGGAGGGCCATTTGCCGATAATCAATTGTGAGAAACTCTCATGTAAATCTCTATGTAATATTTTTCTTTTGCATTAATAAATTGCTCCAAGTGGCCAAGTTGGCTAGGGCCGTGGATGTTTCTCCACAGGGGTTTTACCATGTGAAAACATCATTGCATTGATATTTGATCTAGTTGTGTGAGTGGTTACCGAAGGTCTTCATCCTCTATTGGAATACCTATGTTGTCAAATAGGTACTTCAACACTCCATATTCCATCCATCACCAACACATGGCGCTCCATTTCCCCATCCATCACCGACACCCGAGAGTCGATCAATGATACGGTTTTAATACATTGACACTTGATCTCACTCCCGATGATGATACACTTGAGCCCAGTCTTCCTTCGATCTCTTAAATATAAATATGATCCATGTTTGGCTTGTGCAAAAGGTCAAATCCATGCCTGTTTCTCTCGATCTTCGCATCCAAAGGGTCCAATGGGGCTATATAAACCCCGTTTTTCCCTTTTATATTTCAATGTTTCCATACCAAGTCACGGGAGCACAAAGAAAAAGAGAACCCCCAACCCTTGAGCTTTGTTCATGACCACCGACAATTTCCTCCTAAACGTTCAACGCTCTACATCGTCAGTAATTTCAACTAAAACTTATCCATGACTCATCTTTCTTTGATTTAGGGTTTCTTCTTCTATACATATAAGGGGTTTAGCCTAATCCTATTGTCATGAGTCATTCTCTCACCCATATCCTTTCTCCAACTCTCTCAAACTCCTCGGGCCTACAAACTTAACCAGCTAGGGTTTATCCCCTTTTTGTGATGAAGTTTCACCCTTACCTTTGGGACTATGCAACCTCTTCACCATAGCTCCCCCTCTACTTGTTTTAGTTTGCATACCCTCAAAGGTTGTTGGGCCATCCACATCAATGATTGTGGATAGATTCCCACTTAATATTTCCCTCTCCCCTTGAAATGTGATAACCTCGAGGCTCATTTTTTCGTTGCATGATGATTTCTCTCCCGGTTCCCTATCAAAGCCTCAATTTCATCCTATGTAAGAGAAATATCATATTTATTTTCGTTTTGAAGTGAATGAAAAATACAAGGATCAGTTTGAGTGATATTTTTCCATAGACTGTTGCATCGAAAGAGAAAGTGATATCCTCACCGATATAGTATTGCATTGGCGAGAAGATAATTTTCTCATTGACACATCTCTGTATCAACAAAGAAGTCACTTCCTGGGTGACATCCTCAAAACCTATAATCAAGAGCCCATATTTTGTCCAAGGACTCACATTTCTCAAGTTTTTTCTTATGCAAAGTCAATAAGCATTAGATATATTATTTAACGTTCAGTTTTTGATAAATAATGGTAATTGTGTCGTTTTTGGGATACCTCCATGATTTATTTCTACATATTCAACCATGAATCCTCCTTGAAAAATTTCACAAAGTGTAGACAAAGCTCTTGTTGAAGAATCCTTTGCGAGAAAAGTCTTAGAAGAAGAAGACATAGACACCCCGAGACCTGTTCATGACGATACAAAAGGTGTCATTGATAAGGAAACCTCGTAAAAATGGGGTGAAGTTTATGATATGTTCAACAATCAGACATTCCCTTAGCTTCCAAAAAACAATCCTGACCTCAACACATAAAGAAACATTAGGAGGTCTAAATTACATAAAGTTGTAGTGCATGTAGCAGTGTTTCCCTGCGCGGAATCCATCTTGTGGATCGTTAAGCATGTCGATCTGGATACTAGGTACATGATAAATTCTCAAGGCCTCCCAATCACCTCCTTCCACGCTTCCGTAATTTCCTCTTGCTATCATTTGGAGGAAAGAGAAAAGGCATTGGACAAGAAGCTGGTGAAGAATTTGTCGCACAACCCAATAAATCTCTTGAAGAGTTGATACAAACCTGGAAACATGTTCATACTAGGATGTCTAACAAATATCACACAAATATTCTCAAGTTACCATATCAATACACAATGGCAATGATACGTAGGCTTTATGGGGAACCTCATGCCTAGAAATTCAAAATAACATGGGTACCTTTCTTGTACTATGTCACAGACACCAATTCATCATTCAATTGGGTGGACATATTACTCTCTACCTTGGAGGAAGCACTCGTAGTAGAAAATCACATTGCTCTGTTAACTCCTAGAAAGTCAACCTCTCAAGTCAATCTTTTCACCAAAATTTGGTCATGTCAAATAAAGTTGATAGGTGACTAAATGGTCATCTAGGGTTTTTGTCCTAAGTTTTATTGCTAAATTCAAGTTATCTATATCCTAAGGGTGAGTCACAAGTTGTCACTCATGGTCCATAATGACCCATCATTACACATCAGATCATAACTTGACCTTTTATTTGTCATTTTTCTCCATGATGACGAGTTTCTAGTGCAAACAACTATTTTTCCATTATGTGCTCTACCAACTTGGGAGGATGCCCTGTTTTATGATTTAAGGTCTTTTCAAGTGGTAAAAGGACATCAAAGAAGTTTCTAGACGTTCTGAAGCCATCATCAAGATTTTAAATTCTCCTCCAAAGCTTCAACTCGCCATCAAAGAAGTATTGTTAAGGTTTTCTTGGAAACCAAGGAAGTTTTGTCTTTAAGGGTTTGACAAGATCTAGATAAAGGTGCAGGTGATTGAAGTATTCCAGAATTCCTTCATCATTTTTACAATGGTAAAATATGTATGTGGCATGATCACAAAGCTTCATTTTTTTATC
Source organism: Picea mariana (assembly GCA_032191745.1). NCBI lineage: Eukaryota > Viridiplantae > Streptophyta > Pinopsida > Pinales > Pinaceae > Picea > Picea mariana. The sequence continues at coordinate 78,834 of JASDQU010107801.1, forward strand.
TCAAACATCCGAAGTATTATGAATGGTCATTTGATCTACATTGTAAAAGGAAGATATTAATGCATTATTACTGAGATTAAGACTGAGTAATATCAGTAAAGATCAAGCAACTACAGTAGTATGTGCTCCATTTAAATAATCCTTCCAAGCTACATTTTCAGATGCCTTTCATGCTTGTCTAAAGCACTTGAAGTGACATTGTGGCATAAACTCTAATTGTGAATAATGATGCAAGAGAGAGCCTAAATGATAAAAAAATGATATGCCCTAGCATATGGCAGGTTATATTATATTATATCAGGTCTAAAGAAGCCTCTCTCAACCTTCATTTCAATTTTATATTCATTTTTCGTGCACAAAAGTTAAAAATATTATCTACAACAAAGTTGGTAGCACAAACTGTGTTTTTCTTGTGTATTGCGCTACCAACTCTTCAAACTTTCAACATGGATGAGCTTTGGTCAAAATTTGACTTGGAAAGAGGATTTTTGGGTCAAGGTGGCCACATATATTTGAATATAATATAACCCCCCATCAAATCATGCAGGTGGCACTTTGTTTCCTCAATGGAAACATTCTAGGGATCAAATCCTAGATTGTAGAAATATGACTAAATTTTGGAAATCTGTGTTTTCCTGTTTTAGTCACTTTCTTTGGAGATATATTCTGACTAGATGGAAATGTATTTTTGGAAAGTGAGAGAGGTTTTTTACAAGAACGAGCTCTTCTTCAAAAACCTCTCTTTGTTTTCCAAAATATATTTTTATTCGGGATATATAAGTCAATATTTGAGCAACATATTTCCATAAATTTTATACTCTGTTTTTGCTAGCCACCTCACAAATTTGGATTTGAGTTGGATATATTCAACAAACTATAGGTAGGTGAAGAGGTTATGAGATACATATATTTTGGATCTATATGAGCATGTAATCTCTATATAAAGAGGACCAAAGGGAGGAGCTAAGTGGTTCGAACTTGGAGACTTTGAGATACTCTTTTTGTACAAGACTTTGATATATATATATATATATATATATATATATATATATATGTGCTGGAATCATAAGCTTCCTTCACTATTATGGTTCATAATTCTATTCATTTGTCTTTTCTTGTACTTATATTGAATTTCATATTCATTTGTTTTGTTTACACAATGATTGATTAATGTATTTTAATCATTGCATTGGTAGGCAGAAATATAAGTATTCTTCCTTGTTATAATCAGTCTTTCATATATATTTTAAATATACATGATCTTGCTGGTATAGTGAGTATTCTCCATCCATATAAGTCTAAAAAACATTTAGGAAATACCTTTTGAGAGCCTTATCTTGTCTGGATATGTTCAAGTGTCTTGAGTGGGGGAGTTATTGAAGGAGTTATTCATTTTCTGATGCATTTTTATACATCTTATTGAACATTTGATTAAGTTACCAAGCTTACTCAACCCACAAACTTGAGTGACTCTTGGAATGATAACATTCTCCAGGGGAGTTTTTGAACTTCCATATTTTATCCTACCTCCTTTATGTGAAGTGTGTGTGTTACTCTTATCCTCATATGTGATGAGCATGGCAAATTAGTGATCCTCCAATCCACATCTACTGCAACGTCTTATGGGAGAATAAATATCATTTCAAGTATCAAAAGATATGAAAATTTTTCCTAATCCCACTGTATCACCTCATATTTGGCTCACCAACACCTTGCATCAAAGACAAGGCATATGCCATCGTTAAAAGGATAGGGGAATGGTATCTCCTTGAATACGACACCTACATTAGGATATATGGAGTGACCAAAGCTCCCCACCCGCTCCCTAAGTTTGTCCCAGAAATATTATTATTGTAGGAGATTACATACCAAATGGTCATACATGGGTAGGTGAAACATTTTACAAAGACAAAAAATCCATCTGCCCCCCTCTCCCACTTTGGGTTGTATCATACTCATTTAAATATGTCAAAGAAGCACAAGAAAAAGTGAATACGCTGGAGTATTTCCACTTCAACAAGGAAAGATTCCATAGGCACAATCCCCTGGACATCGTCAATGGCCACTGTGGTAACTCCAAACACAAATGGTAGTACACAAATGAAATTTGGGAGGAAGAAGAAATCCACTATCGAGCTAGAACCTGCCATGACATAATTTTCAAAAGGATAGGCAACCCACTGGGTAGAATAGAAGACGAGCAACGAGCTAGAGAGGCTCAAACAAAAATTGAAGAAGAGGTCGTAGCAATAACAACAACAACGACAAAGAAAACAACAACGTTCGAGGCAACAACAACTAAAGAAGAAAAGAAAAGTAGTAGAAGTTGTTGAATCAAAAGAAAATAAGAAGAGAAAGCTGAACAATAGCGACAAAAAGTGGCAACAGAAGAAGCAACAACAACTAAAGAAACTGNCAACAACAACTATAGTAGAGGGACAATGGAAAAAGGAAGAAGAAGAAAGAAATAATAGCATAGATCCCATGGACACAAATATTCTAGGGTCATTATCTCACATCTCACTCATAGGGGGACACTTCCCATTGGGTGAGATGGGATTGGGAGCATTTACACCATCAAAGGCCCAGAAGGTGGCTAATTTAAACGCCTTTCGATTTAGAAAAGAATTTGGTAAGATAATTTTGTAGAAAACCAGAAAGCTACCAGTGTTTGGAAAATCTCCTTTGACAATAATGACTGATACTGATGTAATAGAAGACGTTAGATACGATCCTCTTGTAATTTATTTAGTCGATGTCACTTTCACACTAGCTTCAAAGAAAAATATAAAATATTTGGTGCGTGAAAGAGAGATGAAGGATGAAAGGATTGGAGCACTAGATGAACAATTCCAATGCAGTAAAAGTGACTGAGAAAGCATCAAAGAGTTCAGGGTATGTGCATAAAGAATTAGGATAGAACTCCATAATATGTTAATGAATATGTATGCAGATTTACAGGTTTTATAGTAGATAACCACCCAAGTTATGACTCAACACAACATAGCCAAAACCAATAACACATAGTTTGCCACAATCAGATAAGGTTTGAATGAGATTCAATGGTGGATTACAAAAAACTCTATTTCTCCACCAGAATTTCCACACATAACAGAATGGGAGAGAAATCTCAACTACGCTGCACTCGACAACTTCCACCAAGCCAGGGAAAAAATTGAGAAGGAGTTGAGGAATTTACTCTTAATATGCAAACAACTCCATAAAGCAACATACATCATGGCTCATAAAATCCATCTTCACTGGATCGAAGAGTTGGGTAAGCTAAAGATCGATGAAAACAATTTAGAATTAGAATAAATTATGAAGCAGAGATGAATAGATGTTAGATCTGTGACCAAAGTGACAATGGATTTAATGAATGATCACTTAGAGAAACCAACAAAGGCCCACAATATGATCCAGGCATTCATGAAAAATTTAAATAGAGATATGAAGACCCTCTCATAAATGAAACAACTCACAAGGTTTCTTTGGAGTCACTACTTTTTCATAGAATTGTTTCTATTTTAGGACAACACGAGGTCTAAGAAACTTACTTAAACAAAAAGAATAAAGAAGAGGGGCACATAATAAAATTTGAAATTATTCTAGCCTACCCTTTCTTTGTCTTTTCTATCATCATTACACATTTCATATCTATCGTAACTTATGTAAGGAAATATTAAGGGAAGATGAAAATACATGTAACTGCTTCTTGCAGAACTCAAGGACCCTTAATAGGCAGTTACTTAGGCAACTATAAAGGAAGCAAGATATCCATTTTGAAGGGAATCTTCAACTTTGTAACTTTGTAACTTTGGAGAACTAGTTTTCTGAAAATAATTTTGAGAATCCCTCAAGGCCAATTTGATTGAGAGAAATACTTGTCTTTTGGTGGTCATTTGCTTTGAACTTTTTCAAGTACATGTTAGGTTATCTTGGAGCATTATAAGAATTTCATTGCACATATAGACTTCTCTTTTGTGAACATAAATTTTATGCAGTTATGTCTTTGTCTTTTATTAATTGTTTTGAGACTATGAACATGTTCATGTGTATTAATGTATAACTGAGACTTATCTGGTTGTGATTTTGTACATGTATGTTCTTAATATTTGTTTTCTTTCTCACATTTATTTAGGTAGAAATTTGTTTAAGGGATTACTAACATCTTGGTCTATTCATTTGGTTATCTTTAGTTTCTCCTAGCTAGGATAGGATAGAATAGGTTTCCTTTCTGCATTTAGTTTAGTATGGATCTGCATACTCTTGAGTTAGACCATTCATTCACCCCCCGTCCCAATAATGACAGTCGGGTCAGAATCTAGATGGGCTCCTAATCCAAATGATACAAAGTCTAATTGGGATCTCGTACCAGGTAAGACCCTTGTTTGTTGAAGGGAATTTTTCCCGTGTTAACAAAATTGGCACTAGAAGTAGGGCCTGAATTGTATGGATGGAAATAATGCTTAATACTTGCATGGCCAGACCTATCATAACATCCCCATCAGAAAACAACCACTGCATATTTTCTCAACCTCTGAAAATATTCTCGAGTAGGAAATTCTTTTCAAAGATACTAATCCTGCATTTGAAAGTCCTGCTGTTGGAAGTCCTGAAAAAAATCTTGAAACTTGGTACGCTATCCCAAATGTAGAATTTGTTGAAACTTGATGAATCACCCATTCCTTGGCTAAATTAATTGGTCGCTTAGCCATTTCTTTGACATTACCAAAGAGAAGAGCCACCCAAATATCCATTAACCAGTCCATTGTCCTTATCGACTTTGTCGAAGACTTAGTTGAGGTTGCTTTATAGGAAATACCCCACCCTTTGTACCAAATTCCCCTGACTCCTCCAGGCTCTAATCCTCCTAGATTTGAACTTCATTATGAATATGAAGAAGATGAAGAAGAAAACCCCTGCATGGATGGAAATCAGAACGTCATACTGACATGGATGTCTCAGGGAGCTTTAAATATGTCCGGACAAATGCATGACTTGCCCAAGCGTCTAGAGAGACTTCTTCCTATGTTTGAACCGGGCAAGTCATGTTCCCCATAAAACCACATCAATAAATTTTAATTATCCATTTGGATCCTTGATTTCTGACACAAATACGTAGTTTGCAGACTATTCCTTTATACCTTCAAGAACAAGGCATCCAATTGGTACTATAATCTTCTGGTCAGATATATAAGAAGTTGGGATAATTTTGAGAAAGTTTTTATTGGTAAGTCTGGAGATGAGAAAACCCCTACAAAGTTTTTCAAAGAATCATGTAGAATGTGGTGAGTACCTGCACAAGATATCTAGCTAGCAGAAGAAGGAAAACAACTTGCAAAAGTGAGAAGCTGAGAGAAAAATTGGAGAGAAAATAATAGAAAATGTATTAACCAAATGAATGAATGATAATTTACACATGATATACTCTGTATATCTCAACTAATGTGCATTGGAAGAGAAGCCAATGCACCATAGTGGTGGTATAGATATATCTAAACACACACAGGCAATTACCGGAGTTAATTTCCACCTAGTCCTAGTTAACTAGTCATGTAGTCTTAAGTTAATTGAGTCACATGTGTGGAAGTGAGAGAATCACATGAAACTATCGGTGATAAAACTGAGGTTTCCATGCATGATTGAATTCCACTAGTTTAACTAAGTGAAATTGGCTCTAAATCGAAGAGAACATTCTCCTAGAATGTAGGTGAGGTTCCTAAAAAATAGGAGACTCTCAATCATGACCCTCGATAATGACCCCTGAACACTACTATGGGGTAATGAAGAATGGGTCCTGTCAACAAGGGACATGTTAGGTACCCATGAACAATGAAACTAATGATCACTGAAGAAATAAAGTGAGGAAAGGGGGAAAAACTCATGGGAAACCCCCTCCCCCCCCTCAAAATACAATGTATCAAAATAAGAGAAAAATAGGTGAGATCCACCATGTGGCAGGTAGACAGTCTCCAAAACCAAGAAAAGATGACAAGTCAATGAAGCATGATCTAATGATGACATATCATAATGTGCTTCAATGAGTGTGTTGTGTTATCAAACAAGTTGTAGGTTGGGTAAAGCCCGATGCAACCACCAATTGGTGACAACTTAGAGAGCATCTACCCAGTGTCACCTTAGGTAGGTGTTCCCATCACTTTAGAGGTGAGGTACTCACCTCAAGGGGGGAGTCCCGGTGACCCTAGGGGGGGATTGAGATGGAAAATGATAAGTATGAATGGATGTCCCTAGAGGTAAATTCTAAATGGTAGGAAGATCTTGGAGAAGAGTCTTGGGAAGGTTTAAGGGTTGCCAAGTGAATTGAGTGACCTGCCGAGAGTAAAGTAACTACTCGAGACACAATGAAAACCAAGGATAATTGTAATATGTTAGTTGGAACAGCAAGTTAAGCTTGCTGTCCCTAATTGAAGCAATAGTAAATGATATATATAATCTCATAGAAGATGGTAAAGGCTGAAAAATAATTGCTAAAAGTATGATTGAATAAGTAAGAGACAAGCTAGTGAAAGCTATCTTAAATCAACAATGATAAAACAATATTATAGCACAAAAGAAAGGCTGAAACAAAATATTAATGCAATGATATTTATCAGCCTTATGGCTGTACCAAACCAAGCTTTATAGCATAAAAATCAGACACTGAAAACCACTTCTAACTAGCTCAATAAGTGTGCTAGGGTTAGTAGCGAGTTAGGGAAAAATTGTAGCCAATTCCTAGAGTTAGTTTAGGAGTTATGAGGGGTTAGAGAGTTAGTTTTATGAAACCCTAATGGCTGTAGGTTATTTTTGTAAAAAAAGCAAGAATTAATGGTTGAAAGGGGATGCCTTAATGAGGAAAGAGAGCCAAAATCTCAAGGAACAAATTCCAAAAGAGACAACTTCAAAACTTGAAAATTTCACGTTTACCAAGGCAACAATTTATTTCTCCAATGCAACAAGTAATGACTAGTCCCTTTAATGATTGGGTTAATAGAGTCAAGAAATAAAGAGCTAGAGGTACTACCTCCTTGGGGGTGTAAATCCTCTTACTCCCCAAGGCAAGTATCCCTAGCTAGGGTTTAGGCTAAGAGGGTGCATGCACTTATACTTCTCTTAGTAAACCCTTGTTAAATCAACAATACTTAAGCATAAAATGATGGAGGCTATTGTGGGGGTGTATGCCCTTATACTTCCTACCTCGCTCTAGCAAAACAGCCTTGAATTGATTACAAATTATAATACAAAGTAATATCCTTACCAATTCAAGAAAAATGCTAAGATAAACCACCACAATAGAAAAATAATAGTCTTCCAAGGCTAACACATCACTTCCACCAACCAATAACCAAGAAAGTAGCCATACACAAGAGCACGGGAGAGAAACTAGCCAAATATAGTGAAAATTTTAGTCCAATACTTCTCACAATAAGAGAGTTATGACTTAAAATGAGATCTTTTGATCTCTATTTATACAAAATGTCACTAACATATAGTTTGTCCACATTAGCAAGGGGTAAAACATAAGACAAGGGGTCATAGAAATTCTCTGAGAGGTACTCCTTTTGGAAGTACTTCTTGAATTGTTTCCAAGTGATCCTACTTTCATTAACATGTTCCACTTGCTTCAGTTGGTCCCACTACACTGCAACTTTCCCGTGTAAATGGTAGGTGGCAATCCTGGCTTCCAGGTTTGATGAATAGTTATGCAACTAAAAATATCTCTGGAGCCCAAGAAACCATGTTTCGACATCATCTTCCCTCTCTCTTTCACCATCGAAGGAAGGTGTCTTTAGCTTCCTCAAATCTCCTTGAAAACTATCTATCTCTTATTTCCTTCTCTAGTGTCTGACATGAGACACTTCTGGGTTGCTTACAGAATCATCCGATGCATAAAATTTCCTTTCTGAGTAAGGAGGTGAGTGGCGTCCATGAGATCTACTAACACTTCTGGAATAACCAACTCTTCCATGAGAATCTCCTCTTTCCTGACACCTGCCTTCTTCCTCTTGTCTTGAGTTTGATTCCTTCTTCGTTTTCCTCTGCAACTGATTTAAACTCTGCAACGCTCAAGCATTTATCTAACTTTGCTCTCTCATCAGTCTCTCATTGTCTTCTTTGTAGCTCTACACTTCCATCTTCAAGCTTCTTACCGCTTCTATNCCTTGCGTCCGTTGGAATCTGTCTTTGCATTACCGATTCTAGTATTCTGGACTTCGACCTCCTTTTCATGACTGGAGGCTCCCTCACCTTCTCCCATTTCCTTAATACACATCCTGAGCTGATGCACTTAAGCCTCTTAATTATGCAAAATGTGCAAGTGACCATTTTGTTAGAATTATACGTATGATAGACAAAATTGCCAAATCATGCTACAAGTCTCTTTCTTGTTTATGGAGATCATATCCTCATTCTCCAAAAATAACAGTGTCTTGTTACCCCTGGCTGACACAGAGTTCACCCTGCACGGGCGCTTCCTTCAAACCACCTCCCAGGTGACCACGACTAGAAACCGTGGCTAAATCCTCCCTTAGCACTTTTCTGTCTCGGAGACAACCAATTCGGCCCTTAGATTTCCTTCCTCAGCTCTCAACCTGCATATAACCAAGGCCATTACCCTGTGCTTAGCTGAAAAAGCGCTTGTTCAGAGCTTCAGGAATTTAGAGATTTTAGCCAGGACCAGATCAACGATTCTCGTCCTCTTTCACGATCAACGAACAAGATCTTCTTCATGACTCCACGCTTTGGGAGTCTCAAATTTTCTTGTTTGCCTCCTCCTGGTACGTCTTTACCTGGGGTTCCTGATATGTTGACAGGTGTCCTCCCATAGATCGACGACTGTGAATTTTTTTAGCGTTTCGGGCTTCGAAAGTTTCAAACTTCCCTCCTACACTTTCTCCCGGAGTGATTTTACCCACAATCGACGATCCCTCGATGCATATCCTCTAGAATCTATGGTCTATATATACTTTGGACTTCGAGCCTTCGGGATTTTTTGACCCAACCAACCTGTCAACTCCTTCCCTTTTGGAGTGCCCGGTCTTTCGGACTGCACAATCTGTCACCACGTGGAGAAATGTTGGAAGCGGACACGTGGCCCAATCAGGCGGGTGACACGTGTCACATTCTAATCAACTTTTTAATGTTCCAAATGCCCAAAACTTACTGACATGTGGCACACATCCCATGTGTCCAGGTCATCACCGGTGACATCATTGTGCCTTATCACTTCGGCTCTTTGGGCTTCGGAGCTTCAGGAGTTTTCAAACTAGCACACTTCCAATTCTCCCAAAATCCAAATTCCTGAACTAGCTAATTTGTTGACATGTGTCCTCCTCGATCAGACGACCATGTTTCACTTTGGGTATTCACCCGAAGTCCATGGATCTGCTCCACGTGTCCTCCTCAATCTGATGGCTATGATTTCTTCGGGGCTCCAGACTTTAGAGATCTCAAAATTAAACCTTTTTCCTTGAAAATATTTTTATCCGAAGTTTGCGATATTCTAGCGCGTGTCCCCTGCGGATCGACGACCATGATTCCTTCAGGACTCCAGACTCCGGAAATCTCAAATTTCAAACTTATTTGGCCCCACTGGCTTTTATCCGAATTCATGTATCTGGTGACGCGTGGTTCTCGATAGATCAATGAATGAGATCTTCTCGGATGATCGGATGATCGAGGTTTGCTCCGGCTCTCCGATTCTCTAGGCTTCAGGAGTCTCAAAACTTAACTAAAAATATCTCAAACGGATTCCTCCAGAGTTACTAATCTGCTGACACGTAACCTCTGGGCGATCGATGGTCAGGATCTAATTCGAATGATCTGACAGTCGACGTTTACTTCGGGTCTCTGGCTCTCCGGGCTTCGGGAGTCTCAAATCTCAACTTCTCATCGCTCGCTCTTTTCTGGAGTGCTTTTACCAGGAGCACGCGATCGGTTGACGTGTATCCTTCTATGGATCGACAGTCCCCTGCTACTTCGACTATTCGAAGTTTCGATGTTCGAGCCCTACCTGTCACATCGTTGCATGCCTTTCAATTTACGGGGGCATGCATCAGCGGTTTGGAGTAACCCGTTTTTCACCCCGCAATTCTCCTGATGCTGACACGTAACCCCCCAGGGAAACCATGGTTTGGATTGTGGGACTGCCTTGGGAAATTATCTCTCATGCAACTCGGTTCCCTGCAATGCCTGCTGGCCGTTGATCTCTCTCTACAATGGGATTCGACGGTCGTGACCTTAACCTTGCTTCCTTTTCATCAGAGAACCCTTGTTTACCTGTCCTCTGATCCAACGATCCCGAATTTCCCTGATCCTACCGTGGCAATCGTTCCTGAATTAAAAAGGAATGGTCACAATCCTTCGAACCCTCATAGAGGTTCTATGACGTTCCGTCTCTTGCGTAGCATCTGCAATGCCATTCCTCCTGAGATTTTCAACTTCATGGTTAGAGTTTGATCTCGACCATGATATTATGACCAACAAACCTGACCCATACCGGCCTGGTGTTTCAACCAGAAGCTCTGATACCAATCGGTAACATACCCAGCCACCCACAGGCCGGGTACATTACCTGCAAGCTCACCCTTGGACTTCCTTCTCATGCTGACCTTCTTTATTTATTAAGGATGCATAAGATAACATATTTAACAACATGCACAACAATATCCAACAAGCATGCAAGATTTAAAGATTATGTTAAACAATAATTAAATATTCACAACGAAAATACATTCATATACATGTAAATGAAAATTAAACTACACATCGAAATACATTCATACACATATAGTAATATCACGACAGAGAGCACTTATCTTTATGAAAGACGACATCGACTGGCTTCATACCAAGGACGTTCCACCCAACCGTAGACACCGCTGCTCTAAATCCCAACAATAGCGTCACCCCTGAGCCAGGGATATGAATCCACAAGTATGGTTCTAGAGTGTAATTGGGTTCCCAAACCAGTCAGCTCTCAAGCTCTCACAGGTTTCCCAACACCCACAACAATCCAAGTACCCAACTGTCTTCTACCCAGCCTATGCCATTCAAGAGAATGGACCTCCACCCTTCTCTTCCATGCAGTCCCCCCGACGGTCCTTCTCCTTCCTACCAGAGCTTCCAACACAAATGGTCTAGAATCTCAATGCTGGAACTCTCAGGACTCGCAGTTGTGACAAAAACAGGGCACAGGCCAATGCATTTCAGACATGCAGGCCCCATGTCACGGATGGATCACACCAACGACCACTACAACCAACTATCCCATGGCCAATTTCTTCAACAACTCCATTTCCTTTTCCAAGCCAAGACACAGGTGATGATGGATCAATGGACGAGGTAGGGGGGGTGCATGGGAGTGCATGAGGGAATAATGAGTGAGGGAATGGGAAAACATCGAACAAGTCATCAGTCCAACCCCCCCATCAGACCAGAGGTGGGTTTAAGTAACCTCGTGGGGAAAACAAGAACCTCTTGGCCTTCCCCAAGAAGTTCACATAACCGATCCCCTCCCCTAGACAAAAAGGGTAATAAGAAAAAATAGGAATAAACACTTAGTCCCTCAAGCTCCCTCTCTTGTGGAATCATAGCCCCCTACAACTCTAGTCCTTATCCGTCTAGAAACCAACAATGTATTTATTATTATTAATGATCAAAACATTACATTTCTTGGGCATACTGGCCCTTCAATAATTGTTTGGGCACTCTATCCTCTCAACATTGTAACAATACATTATTTAAAATGGGGGTTCAAAAACCCAGGGTGTTACAATGAAGCATCTTGAAGGTTTATATATAGGCTTCTATGTTTTTAGCCAACAACATCCCCCTGGGCCTTCAACCCCTTCTTCCCATAGAATGAGGGACAACCCATTCTTGGCTCAATACACTCTAAAATCCCAAGAGATAAGGAAATGGGGGGTTTAAGTTGATGAAAAGTGGTAAGTACTGCTTAAAAATTAGATCTTATGATCTCTGTTTATGCAAAATTTCACTAACATAGTTTTTCCACATTAGCAAGGGTAAAACATAAGACAAGGGGTCCAAAACCCTTATCTTACCCCTTGCAACCAAATAATATCAAACAATTCATCTCTAAATTCACTTTACACAAAAGGAAAAACCTAACTTAAGGTGATGTCACCCCTTTAGGGGACATTCTTACACTAAGAGAAAGTCATTGGAGTTGGGGATGCATCGTTAGGCCTCCAAAGGCCACATGTATATCATCTAGGCCATCCCCTCATGGTCAAGGCCTTCTTATCCTCAAAACATCCATGTGTCAATGAGTAATAACTTTGCCACCAAACCCTAGCCCTTCTAGGTGACGTCATGCATATCATAGGAAAAATGTTTGGCATGTGAGGGATAGGTCATTTCTTCTAGGTTGTCTTCTAGGCCTCCGAAGGTATGTCTCTCTCATCTGGCATGCGGGCCCTTGACATCCAACTTGTGGGCTTCAAGCCCCATGGAACCCCAAGCTAGGCTTGTTCCTCCAAAATTGTCCACCAACTAGGGCCTACAAAGACAAATAAGCACGCCTTCCAAGGATATCAAGTCATAATATCATGATGAGTAAATCAAATCAATAAATGAGCCACCTAAGCATGTGCATCAAAGATTAGTCGGTCAAACAAGTAAGTGCTCAAAGACTTTATGCGACTTGGCAAGCTTGGATATGGGAGGGTTAACGAAGTGTCCTATTGGGTAGATATTACCTTGGGTCAAGGAGTGTTTTCCAAGTGATCCCTCTCTAAGCCATGTGAAGTGGATGAAGTGGTTAAGGATCAAGACTCACTGGGCATGGGGTTCATGACATACAAGGGGTTGTACTGTCTCATTCATGGGTGCCTCTATAGAGGGTGTGTGGCACCTTCGTTTGCAATGCAATTTTTCCAAGCCCATCCTTTTTCCATTCTTTGTTTGTTTCATGTTTTAAAGGAAGAGTTGAAGGCCACTTTCCTGAAGTGGTGTCCATATAATGACAATATCACTCACAAATACATTGCAGAAATGAGAAGGCTGGCTCATGATGAGACCCTCTTTTTCTCAGTCATGCAATTGAGAGCCACTACCCTGGCTTGGTAGACAGATGATGGTAATGTCATACCGCTAGATACCCATGATCATGATAGGCCAACTTGTGAAGAGACCTCTTATCCTCCAACTAATGCCCTAAGAATTATATCATTTATTCTTGTGGGTCCCCCTTTTCTTACAGAGAAGCGTTTCATTGCTTTATTGGGGGATCCCCAGGGGAAGAATCTAGAAGGTTTATATATAGGATTTTATTTTTTTATCCAACAATAATCTCTCCGGGCCTTCATCCCCTTCTTCCCATGGAATGAAGGACAACTCCTTCTTGGGTCAATACACCCTAAAATCCCTAGAGACAAGGAAATGGGGGCTTTAAGTTGATGAAAATTGGTAAGTATGGCTGTGAATGGTACGATGGTTCTTCAAGGGAGTTCCTAGTAGAAAAAGCATTCCTTAGGAAGACCAATTACTAAGGCACAATGTCAACCACCAAGGTGAAACAAATCAAAAGGCATAATGTCCAAGCATATGCCATAAAATATAAAGTAGTCTAAGATACACCGTACTTAAATGCCTCAAATATTGAAATTGTTGGCAAATTCAGTTAACAGACAGCGAACGCAATGCTTGTCATTGATGGCAACAGTGAAGATGACAGGCAAACAGACAAACAAAAGACAAGTTCATAGAGGTGAATGATCAAAAGCAGTGAATGATCGAAGGCAGCGAATGAGCGAAAGGTTGAAGAAGAATCTCTGATCGTTGAAGAGGGAGATAGATCTCGACCGTCAGATCCGAGCGCAGAGCCCGACCATCGTCGGATCAAGGATAACCTGCACGCTCTTTAAAGTGCAAGGAGAAGTGGGCGTAATCACAATATGCAAAATCACGATGAAATCTGAGCCGTCACATCAAGCCTTGATCTGGACTGTTAATTCTAGTCTGTATCGGGGATCGGGACTTTGAAGTGACAAGAACACTTGACATCGAAAACCCCGATTTCGCGATATGCGATATCGCGATTCAATCGCAGCCATTGAATCGAGAATGAGATTTGGACCATTGATCACAGCCTATGTCGGAGTTTCGGGGATCGCGAATTCAAAAGGCAAAGAACACAATGCAACGAAAACCCCAATTTCGCGATATGCGATATCGCGATTCAATCGCAGCCATTGAATCGAGAATGAGATCTGGACCGTTGATCACAGTCACTGTTGGAGTATCAGGGATCGGGACTTTGAAATGTCAAAATCATTTGACAACAAGAACCCCGAAATCGCGATATGTGATTTCGCGATTTAATCGCAGTCGTTAAGATAAGAAGTGATCTGGACCGTTGATTTAAATCCTTATCGGAGTTTTGTGAATCGGAACTTTCAAATGACAAAAAAATTTGACAACAAGAACCCCGAAATCGTGATATGCGATTTCGTGATTTAATCGTAGCCGCTGATAGTGATCAAATCTGGACCGTTGATTTAAACTTCTTATCGGAGTTTCGAGGATTGCGAACTCAAGAGGAAAAGAACTCAATGCATCAAGAATGCCGATTTCGCGATATGCGAAATCGAGATTGAATCTGGACCGTCAGATCAAGAAATAACTTGGACCGTTGATCATAGCTCGTGTCGGAGTTTCGCGAATCGCGATATCAAGGAGACAAGAACACAATGCAACAGAAATTTCGAAATCGCGATATGCGATATCGCACTTCAATCGTAGCCGTCAAGTCAAGCTTAGATCTGGACCGTTGATCTTATACCATATCGGAGTTTCACGAATCGGGATATGGTAAGGATTGCAACATGAATTGCGAAATCACGATATGCGAAGTCACTATGTATTTGCAGCCGTCAGATCAAGAAATGATCTGGACTGTTGATCTGACTTCTTCACGGAGTTTCGGGGATTGGGATTTGTAAGTGATAAAAACTATGAACACCAAGAGTGCCGAAATCGTGATGTGTAAAATCTCGATTGGATCTGAACCGTTGGATCAAGTATTGATCGGAGGGTTACTGTTCTCTCTCACAGTTAACTCCTTAGTTTGGAATCTGTTAGCAAAACAGACTCATGATTGCAAATTAGTTGCCGATCAGTTGGCGTTTCGGTTGCCTGGACAATTGTCGTCATTTTTCCTAAGGAGTTGGGAAGTTGAAACGTCGTGCTCGTGTGTATAAAAGAAGATGAAACAGACTGTGTCCGGTTGGCTGTTTTGGAGGAAAAAGAATGAAACTGTAAGAAAGGAAAAAGGAAAGGATGTGCAATATGAAATTGAGCATATGTGCAGAGTGAGAT
>JASDQU010107802.1:44272-56233 GCA_032191745.1 Picea mariana
CTATCCCACTTCCCTTTCCAGGGTTATCGACAACAAGCTGGATAAGAGATCTTTGAGCCCTGGGACCAACGCTCAACGCACTAGGGAGCAACTTTCAACAAAAATCTCACCTGGAAAGTATACTCACGGGTCTGAAAACCACTCCACAACAACCAATCTCTCACACAGAGAGACTTCTCATGGTCTTTCAACCCAAATCCTTGACAATAGAATTCCAGTTACAGTGCCCACAACTCCTTACAAGCTTTTATGGGCAGATAAGGTAATAATCAAACTTTGCCTGCAACATCCAAATCTCCCTCAATAATGGATAATATCTCATGCAAATAATAATGCCCAAAATACACTAAGGACAACGATATATATTGCATGCCTTCCTCTTGACATTTGTCACCTTCAAGAGTAGTTTTAAGCCACCTGGTGACTCGTTTCCTACCCTCGGGAACTTAGGATAAATAGTTATATCTAACATTATACTTTTCCAAAAATATTATAAAATATTCCCCAAGACCTACGACTCACCCCCTTTTCCCTTTTCCGGTGGAGTTGACCCACCATCTCTTTTCGTCTGAGTCTGTTTGCGTGCAACGATGTAATATTATATTAATAACCATGATTATGTTTACATGGATAGATGCACTGGTCTGTTTGCGTTTCGACTTACCAGTCTCATAATCACACCGACTCTTTGGCCCCATTACACACACACACACACATAGACATATATAACTCAGTTCTACGCACATTTCTAGTCATTCCCACGCACTAACCCAACTGCGCACAACACAGTGCAATGTGCACACTTACCCAGGTGCGCACAACACATAAAATGTGTGCACCCTGTCTTTGATAACATTTCTCCGTGCACTTACTCAGATGCGCGCACACCAAAAATGGGTGTCAACGACTCACCAACCTAAATGTACATTACATTTATACTTGGTTCCAATGACTCACCAACCTATATGTACAATTACAAAGGGTTTCAGATCATGGACATTGCAGTCCCCTCCCCCTTATTTATGCATTGTCCTTAGTGCATCATATACTCATGTACATACAATACTTCATTTTTTTTTAAAAGATGAGGATAATCTTCTCGTATAACATCCTCCCGCTCCCAGGTTGCATCCTCAGGATCATTCCAGGTCTAATGAACCTTTATCAACTCCATGGCTCGATTCCATAGGTACTTGATTTTTCGATCCATAATGCAAACCGGTCAAATTTGAAATCCACCTTCCGGCTCCACCTAAATCACATTCCAATGAAAGACATGATTAGTATCAAGTACATACTTCTTAAGCAATCACACATGGAAAACATTATGAATACATAAGTACGTAGACATTGCAAGCATATAAGCGACAAGACCAATCTTCTTTAGGATTCCAAATGGCCCACAATAGCGTGCTGCTAACTTAGAACACTTTCCCAACTTCAGGGAACTGCGCTTGACCTTCACTTTTAAAAACACATGATCACTCACTTTAAATTCTTTGTGGGTTCTCCCTTTATCTATGTAATTTTTCTGCCTGTCCTAGGCAACCTTTAGACTTTGCCTTATCTTTACCATCTGCTCCTCCATTTCCAAAGCAATTCTGCCCCAACTACTATGTGGTCTGCTTGGTTATCCCAACAAACTGGCGTGTTGCACTTTTTACCATAAAGTGTTTCAAATGGGTTCATTTTTAGAGATACCCGATACCCATTGTTGTAAGAAAACTCTACCAAATGCAAGTAGTCTTCCCATTTCAATGGCTTATCAATGACATACATCTTCAACGTGTCTTCAATCACTCGATTTACCCTCTCGGTCTGATCATCTGTCTCGGGGTGATATGATGTGTTGAAATTCAGACTTGTTCCAAATCCCTTGAATAGTCCTTTCCAAAAGTTCGAGGTGAATTTGGAATCTTTCTCAGACACAATTGTCTTAGGTACACCATGCACCTTGGAAATTTCTCGCATGTAAATCTCAACAATGTCGACTGCCTTGTGCGTTAACTTCACTGGAATAAAATGGACAGTTTTAGTAAGATTTTCCACCACCACCATGATAGAATCATGCTGCTTAACATTCCTAGGCAACTTAGTTATGAATTCCATAGTCACAACTTCCCACTTCCACTCAAGAATGGGCAAAGGTTGCAACAAACCAACTGGATGTCTGTGCTCAACCTTGACCTTCTGACATTCAATACATTTGACAATAAAACCGATAACTTCCTTTTACATACCTGGCCAAAAGTATTGCTTCTTGACTGCGACAATGGTTTTCTGGTAACCTGGATGTCCAACATAAGGAACCTTATGCATCTCTAACAATATTATGCCTTTCAACTCCTGATCATTCAGTACATAGAATCTGCGTCTATACATGAGGATCCCATCCTCTCTTAGCTCAACCTTCAAATTTCTGCTGCGACATACCCTGCTGTAAACTCGTATTTATATCCATATAGCACATATCTGATTTGACAAATTCCAAATTTGTGTCACATAAATCCAATTTATACATGCTAATGGCTGTTGTATGCATCTCATGCACCCTCCTGCTGAGTGCGTTATCCACCTTGTTGTCTTTTCCTCTAATATGATTTATGTCAAAGTCATACTCACTGAGAAACCCTAACCCCCTGTTTTGTATGGCATTCAAACTTCATTGTCTAAACAAATATTTCATACCACAATGGTCTATTTTCAGCTCAAATAGTTTACCCATGAGATAATGTCGTCACATCTTCAAAGCATGCACTATGATTTCCAATTCCAAATCATGCGTAGCATAGAGCCTTTCATGCTTTTTCAACTTCCTTGATTCGTAACATACCACATGTCCATTCTGACTCAGGACTAGACCAAGCCCTTCCTTGCATGCATCCATGCACACAACGAAGTCTGCATCTAGATTAACAAATCTCAAAATTGACGCACTTGTCAACAAACTCTTCAAGTGCTGAAAACTCCTTGCACACTCCAGAGTCCACTCAAATTGCACACCTTTCTTTTGCAAATATGTAATTGGATGTGCAATCTGTGAAAATCTTTCAATAAACCTTTTGTAGTACCCTACCAGACCCATAAAGGATCACACTTCTACGGAATTTCTTGCCATTGGCCATTGCTCAATGGATTTTATCTTTGCTGGGTCCACACCTATTCCTTACTCTGAAATGATATGGCGCAAGTAATGAATCTACCTCTCGTAAAATGAACACTTTCTCAACTTTGCATAAAGCTAATGTTCCCTCAATACCTGCAACACCATCCTCAAGCACTGGTCATACTCTTCTTCATACTTTGAGTAAATAAGGATGTCATCCAGAAATACGACGACAAACTTATCCAAATAACTTTTGAAAACTCCATTCATTAGGCACATGAAGACAACTGGTGCATTTGACAATCCAAATGGCACCACTGTAAACTTGTAATGACCATACCTTGTTTTGAAGGCAGTCTTACTGATGTCTTCTTCTCTAATTCTTTGCTGATGATATCCATATCTGAGATCTATCTTGGAAAATATCCTTGCGCCCCTTCGCTGATCAAACAGATCATCTATCCTTAGCAAATGATACTTGTTCTTTACTGTTACATTGTTCAACTTCCTGAAATTGATACAAAGTCTCAGTGTACCATCCTTCTTCTTTATGAACAAAATTGGCACACCCTAAGGTGACACACTTAGGCGTATATACCCCTTCTTTAGAATCTCTTTAAGTTGCATCTGCAACTCCTTCAGTTCCAGCGTACTCATCCTATAAGGAGTCTTGGGTACAAGTGCCGCTCTCGACATCATAATAGAGAAGTCAATACTCTTTTTGGAGACAATCCTAGTATCTCTTTAAAGACATCCTCTTACTCTTTCAATACTGCGCAATCTTCCGCACTTGACACTTTATCCTTAGGTTCCTCTTCCATGTGCGCTGCAAATACTTGACATCCTTTCCTGTAAATTTTCTTCAATTGCAACACTGAAATTTCCATGATAGTCAGAACCCTTGGAATTCCTTGAATTGTTCTCAAATTTCCTTGCTCATCCAAACAAGTGAATGCCTTATTGTAATAGTCCAAAAAAACATGATGTTCGTCCAACCAATCCATAACGATGAGGCAATTGTACAAACCCAAAGGTATGATATTCAAATCAGCCTCTATGGACAATGCATTTATCTCCATTGGACATGCCTTAACCACCTCAATAATGTTTCTTTTTTCTCTTGTACCTAACCGCACCAACCAAGATTTTCCAATATTGCTTCTCAACAAATGGAATCTTTCCACCATCTTAGGATGTAGACAACTATGACTAGATCATGAGACAATTAAAATAACAATGGGTTGGTCATTAATCTTACCTTCCACCTCGATAATGTGCGACTAGAACTTAACTTGCTTGTTATCCAATGTTACGTAAATCCTTGGAACATTTCTACCTATGTCCTCCACTATCATAGCTTACTGAACACTGTGCAGTCCTTGCTTTATCACCTTGTTATAGCGCAAGTTGTAGGTTGGGAAAATCCCGACCCAACTACGATGCAAGTGCTATAACTTGGGAATTCTACACCCAATTCCACCTCGATGTAGGTCCTGCACTTCAAGGGTCACTGGGTCACTCTAAGGAGGCGATCCCGGTGACCCTAGGAGGATTGAGATGGAGATGGAAAGAAATGGAAGGGAAACCCCTAGAGGTCAAGTCTAAGTGGAGTGAAAGGTGGGAGGAGATGCCTTGTAAGTCAAGTGATTATTGCCCCAAAGGTATATTACTTCTCCAAATGATTGTACCTGCCCGAGACACAAGAAAATCCAACTTGCAATGATATATGATAGTATGTATCAACAAGTTAAACTTGCTGTCCCTAATTTGCAACAATAGATGACAGTTTATATCAGCAAGTAAGACATTCAAATCAACATATAAAACATAATATCAATCAACAATATCATCAATAAGTATAGCAATCAAGTATGACCAGAAAAAAAGAACTTTAAGGTTGAATAAAACACGCTGTTGTAACATGTATTTTCTGTAGAAAATTGCAGCCTTATGGCTGTAGCATTCAATGGCATGCAACAACAAAATCAACCATGGAAAAGTTCCAAGAAGTAGCCCAAAATGTGCGCCCTAGTTAGTAGACTAGGTGAGTGAAGTTAGAGAGCTAGTCTAGGGTTAGTTTAGGAGTTAAGAGAGTGTTAATAGCCAGGGTTATGCAACCCTAATGGCTGTAGGTTAAAGTTTGTAACAACAATTAATGTAGTGGGAGAGAGGGGACGCCCTAGTAGGGGAAGACTCCTTTCTATGAGGCAAAACCACTTTAAGCAAGAAACCTTTCAAAATACCAAAATTTGTTATTCCAATGCAATGATTTTATATCTCCAATGTAAAATAAAAGTATGACTAGTGCCTTAATTATTGGGTTAATGGGGTCATGAAAAGAAAGATCTAGAGAAGCTACCTCCTCAGGGGTGTAAGCCTTTTTACTTCCCAACGAAAGTTTCTCTAGATAGGGTTTAAGCTAAGAGGGTTTATGCCCTTATGCTTCTCTTAGAAAACCCTTGTCTAACCAATAAGATTAAGCATAAAGTGATGAAGACTATGGTGGGGGGTGTATGCCATTATATCTCCCACCTAGCTCCTAGCACAATAACCTTGATTTGAAGCAAATGATAGCATGAGAGTAAAAACCATACCAATTTAAGGAAAAATGCCAAGATAATCCACCACAATAGAAAGAGAAAAGCCTTCCAAGGCTAGCACATCACTCCCATCAACCCTAACATCAAGATATAACCATAAACAAGAGATAAAAGAGACAATCTTGCCAAAGATAACGAAAATTTCAGACCAATACTTCTCACAATGAGGGAGAGTTATGTTAAAATGAGATCTTATGATCTCTTATTTATAAAACATGTCACCAAGGTAATTTGTCCACAAATTAAGGGGAAAACCACAATATTAGAGGTAAACAACCCTAATATTTCCCCCTTAACAAAGTAATATTAAACAAATCATTTAAAATTTCACTTTTTGCACAATTAAAACCCTAATTTACATGGACGTCACCCCTTTAGGGGACGTTTTGGCGCTAGGAGAAGGTTGTTGGTGTTGGAGAAGCATGGGTAGGCCCCCAAAGGCCACATTTCAAGAATCTAAACACTCTTATAATGGTGAAGACACTCTTCTATTCAAAACATCCATGTGTCAAATGAGTGGCACTTCACCACCAAGCCCTAGCCCCCCACACATGATGTCAAGCTAAAAAAGAGGACGTTTTTCCCCTCCTGGGAAAATCATTTGGCAAGTGAGGGATGGGATATGTTGTCCAAGTCATAATCAAGGCCTTCCAAGTCTGATCTTTCTCATATGGCATGCGGGCCATTGGCATCCAATCTGTGGGCTTGTAGCCCCATGGAAGCCAAAGCTAGGTTTGTTCTCCCAAAACTGTCCACCAACTAGGTCCTGCAAAGACAAATGAGCACGACTTCCAAGGATATCAAGTCATAACATCATGATAAGTGAATCCAATCAATAAATAAACCATCTAAGCATGTGCATCAAACATCACTATATCCAACAATTAATTTCTCAAAGACACTATGTGACTTGTCAAGCTTGAATATGGGAGGGTTGATGAGGTGTCCTATTGGGTAGATCTTGGCCTAGGTCAAGGAGAGTTTCCAAGAGATCCCTCTCTAAGCCATTTAAAGTGGATGAAGTGGTTGGGGTCAATGCTGAATGGTCATAGGGCTCATGACATACAAGGGGTCGTGGTGTCTCATTCATGGGTGCCTTTGTAGAGGGTGTGTGGTACCTTTGTCAGCAATGCACTTTTTCCAAGCCCATCAATTTCCTTTTATCTTTATTTCTTTGTATTTTATTTCAATATAGCATAAGAAGAGGTTGAAGGTCACTGCCTTGGCGTGGTGACCAGGTGATGGAAATATCACCCACAAACACTAGTGGAAATGAGAAGGCTGGATCGTGATGAGACCCCCTTTCTCTCAAACATGCAACTGAGAGCCATTACCCTGGTTTGGTGACCAGATGATGGAAATGCCATACCACTAGATATTCATGGATGTGATAGGTTGGCTTGTGATGAGACCTCCTATCCTTCAACTAACCTTTTAAGCATTTTTTATTTATATTGTGGGTCCCTTTTACTCAAAGATAAGCRTTTCACTSCTTTCTCGARTGATCCCTGGGCGAAGCATTTGGAAGGTTTATACAAGGCTTTTATCTTTTACCCAACATCAATCCATCCAGGCCTTCAACCCCTTCTTCCCATAGAATGAGGGACAACCCCTTCTTGGGTCAATACACTTTAAAATCCTAAGAGATAAGGAAATGAAGGGGAATAATGATGGAAAGTGGTAAGTATGGTCAGGAATGGTACGATGGCTCATTAAGGGAGTTCCTAGTATCAAACCCATCCCCAAGGAAGACCACTTACTAGGGCACAATGTCAACCACCAAGGTGAAGCAGGGCAAAAATCATAATGTCCAAGCATTGAAATGATGCTCACCATAATACTGACTTGTACCTCATGGAGCAAGGCCTTGCCTTCTGGAAACCAACTGATGTGGTGGATGCCATCTGGAAATCTGTGACCATCTGTGGTGGTGAGGGGGGTTTCCATTTGTGCAAAAGGGTATTGTTGGTCATGTAGTCTCTCGACACTCCATATCTCCAACTCGAGGGCCTTGAAACATAATCTCCTTAGTTATCCACAAAATGGGGATAACATGTAGCTCCTTCTTGGGGACATGTGCTCGCCATAGAGTGCATGAGAACCACAACATCTCCTGGTAGAATTGTGCCTGCAAGGAAACATCAAACTGTCAAGTGCAGGATGACCTACTCATCATTGTTCTCATATGATCATAACAAAAAACCAACTACGCTAGACAAAGAAAATTTTGACGTTTAAAAAAAAAAATTCTAAACTAAGCATGAAATCAAATTGCAAGTAGAGAAAAATGAAAATGAAATGCATCTAAAACTAGTATGAGAAATAAAGATACAAATGCAGGGAATCAAAATGACTTACCTACTTACCTAAGGAACAATCCCTGAAGAAGTCACATGACCTGGATGTGAGGTTGGAGAAGAGACCCATCTACCAGTAGTGACATCTTTCTCCCATCTAATGCTGTCAGAATACCTTTCTTTGTCATACTTCTTCTTGATGATGTAAGGTCCAAACCATGAATTGTTGTCTTTTTGGTCATATCTCGGCTTGCCCTTTCTTTTGTCTTAAATGAGCACAAGAATTCCTTCATTGAAATTTATGCAAGGTGTATTCTCATCGCATGGAAGCTCTGCGTGGACTGTTTCTTTGACGATTTCTTCATGTTTCTCATCTTCTTCTTGTATAATAGGGATAGATCCCAACTCCTTCCCATGGTAATTTGCAGTCTTCTTTTTATCTATCCATGAGATAAACATCTTTATGGAATATTCTTGCATGAAGGGTAACTCAGATGGATCATACTCAATAACTTATTGAGGCATATCATGGTAGTGTTCATTGGCATAGTTAGGGCCCCTCAAATCCATCACATGTGTATTTTTCTTTTCCCTGTTATGTAAGATCTCATACTTTCCATTGCCCATGAGAATATATGCAGGTGTAAGGTTCATGTTAAGGAAATCTCCAAGGGCCAAGGACCAGGTTCTTGACAAGAGCATCCCCTAGGCATCAATAACATCGATCACCAATATGTCCATGAGGACGCTGATATGTGGAAAATCTATCAAAAATACCTCAACGTCTTCACATACTTCCAAGACCTCAAATCTTCTTGAATCAATACCACAAACATTGCCATAAGGTTGGGTTGTCTTCAAACCAAGTTGTTTCATCACCTTCAATGAATTGAAATTTGTTGAGGCCCTTGAATCAAGCATGTAGTTGTTCAAGTAGAGGCCATTCATGCCTAATGAAAGATAGAAGGGAGGGCTTTTGTCTCTTGGTCGATCGAGATACATAGTATTCAAAATGATGGGAGGATCCTCCTTCTCGGTTGGCACCTATAATATCCTCMAAATTTCCYTTTTTATGGAAGRGATCTTACACATCTCTATCACTGGGACCRTCATATTYAGTTTTCCAAACATGTTTGYAGCATCTATATTCAACTGAATGTCATCTGTAGGAGTTGGCTTAGGAAACAACTCACATACCGATGATGGAGGTGGTGGAGCCACCTTTTCTGCTGATGGAAGAGGAGTATTATGCTGTGATGGAGGGGCTAAAKAATTTTTTCTTCTATAGGTTRGGATTTCCCCCCYCCTCAATTCTTTCTTCTAATCATCTGTCAATTTACTTAAGGCCCATAGTCTCTCCTCTATTTCTCATATTCTTCTGGCTTCATTGATCTATTCTTGAGTAACCTGCTCATCGTTGAGATTGCAAATTATGAAGTTTATATCATCAGGATAATATTTGTCTTGTTGGGGACACTCGTCTTCCCTGTGGGGTTCTTGGCATGGGAGACACCAAGATTCTATATCAACTGTCCCAACAAGTTTCAAATTCTTCGGGACCTTTGCCTCTCATTGAGGTCTTGGTTTCCAACTGGTGGAATCTCTTTGATGTCTGACAAACTGAGGTCTGGGAGAAGATTGATTTATTTCCATTGTAGTCATATAGTTCATAAGATGATTCTGCACCTGAACAAACTGAGTATTCATTTGTTCTATCTTCTGAGTCAGGAGAGCAATCAGATCATGAACACTATTGTTGGAAACCTTCATCCTTGATTCTATCTTGTTATGAGGGTACTAAAAAGTTTCTATTTTTGAATCAAGGAGATTTCTTCAATGTCGACACTGAACTCTTTAGCCTCTGCCAATGATGTGGGATTTTTATCTTTAAGAATGTATCAAAACTGTCCTTCAAAGACATTCATGTAAATGAGACAAGCTGATGATGCTATAGGATGATAATTTGTTGGAATTTGATTGTACAACCTGTCAAATATGGAAATGAATTCCCTCATAGTTTCATTCTTCTTTTTC
Source organism: Picea mariana (assembly GCA_032191745.1). Lineage (NCBI taxonomy): Eukaryota > Viridiplantae > Streptophyta > Pinopsida > Pinales > Pinaceae > Picea > Picea mariana. Next base: position 54,310 of record JASDQU010107802.1, read on the forward strand.
TTTAATTGATTGAATTGAGTCCAAAGTGTCCCACCATCTGTTTTTTTCGACCATATTCTCTTGCATAACTTGGAGAAAACATCATAGGATGTGATATGATTATCAATGAGTCCTTTGAACCAATCAAGGGATTATTCAGTCAATGATGAAGCGAATAGTCTCATGGCCACATCTTCATGATCAATACCTGCATTGTCGATATCCCGACCCATAACATAAATGTGGTCTTCGACATTTATCACATTGTTTTTTGGGAACTTTGGCAACCACTTGTTGACTTTTGTTGGCATTTTGTTAGGGTAACCTTGGACATTGGCCATGTTAAGGGGTTTGTAGAGGTCCCTTGCCCAAGGGAGATCCATTGGAACAAGAGGAAGGGTATTATGGAAAAGGGTTTTAGCAACGAGAGACTTGATAGGAGGCCTTCTTTGGTAAACCTTAGAAGGCTTGAACTTCCCAGGGGAAAAGGTTTGGGGAAAGAAGGATTCTGGGAAGGTGGAGTCACTAGATGAGTTTCAAAATGAAATCATCAATAAAGGTGGAAAGAGAAATTCCCTCGGGTGGAGTCGCTAGGTAAGCTAAAGGAAAGGCTCTGGGATAGCTTATCAAAGTGTCGTTAGGGTATGAGCAAGATTCAAAATCTTCCTCGGAAACGATGCCAAAATGTTATAGCGCAAGTTGTAGGTTGGAAAACTCTTGACCCAACTATGAGTAAAGTGCTATAAGTTGGGAATCCTACACCCAATGTCACCTCGATGTAGGTACCACACTTCAAGGGTGACTAGGTCACTCTAAGGAGGCAATTCCGGTGACCCTAGGGGGATTGAGATGGAGATGGAAATAAATGGAAGTGAAGACCCTAGAGATCAATTCTAAGTGGAGTGAAAGGTGGGAGGATATGCCATGTAAGTCAACTGATTTCTTCCCCAAATGAATATTACTTCTCTGGATGATTGTACTTGCCCGAAACACAAGAGAATCCAACTTGCAATGATATATGTTAGTATGGATCAACAAGTTAATATTGCTGTCCCTAATTTGCAGAAATATATGACAATTTATATCAACAAGTAGGACATTCAAATAAACATGTAAATCATAATATCAATCAACAATATCATCAATAATTATAGCAATCAAGTATGACCGAAAAATGGCACTTTAAGGATGAATAAAGCAAGCTGTTGTAACATATATTTTCTGCAAAAAATTGAAGCCTTATGGCTATGGTATTCACTAGCATGCAACAACAAAACCAACCATGGAAAAGTGCCAAGAAGTAGCCCAAAAGGTGTGCCCTATTTAGTAGACTAGGTGAGTGAAGTTAGAGAGCTAGTCTAGGGTTAGTTTAGGAGTTAAAAGAGTGTTAGTAGCTAGGGTTATGCAACCCTAATGGCTGTAGGTTAAAATTTGTAACAACAATTAAAGTAGTGGGAGAGAGGGGACTCCCCAGTAGGGGAATACTCTTCTCTATGAGGCAAAACAACTTCAAGCAAGAAACCTTTCAAAAGACCAAAATTTTTGTTTCCCAAGGCAATGATTTTATATCTTCAATGCAAAAAAAATGTATGAATAGTTCCTTAATTATTGGGCTAATGGGGTCATGAAAAGAAATAACTAGAGAAGCTACCTCCTTGGGGGTGTAAGCCCTTTTACTTCCCAAGGCAAGTTTCTCTAGCTAGGGTTTAAGTTAAGAGGGTGCATGCCCTTGTACTTCTCTTAGCAAACCCTTGTCTAACCAATAAGATGAAGCATAAAGTGATGAAGACTATGGTGGGGGTATATGCCCTTATACTTCCCACCTAGCTCCTAGCAGAATAACCTTGAATTGAAGCAAATGATAGCATGAGAGTAAAAACCATACCAATACAAGGAAAAATGCCAAGATAATCCACCACAATAGCAAGAGAAAATCCTTCCAAGG
>JASDQU010107802.1:88480-98855 GCA_032191745.1 Picea mariana
TTAAAACAAAAACTAAAAAAACATAATATATAGTTATATATAATATATAACTATACATTATATATAGTTATATTATATTATATTATTTATATATATATGGGCAATGTTGGGCATCGCCCCAGCCCCCCGCGCGAGCCCCCCGCGCAGGAAAGGGCTAGGTCCTGTGGCTCTCATGGGACTTGGCCCTTCACCTTTAAACTTAATACTTTGTTTATCTAAGTCAAATTATTATCATCTACATTCATCATTTTTTTTTCCTTCTCTTTTTATAGGTAAAAGTAGATTAGTAATTAATCTTAGATCTCTTTATATTTTTCTTGGGATTTTGGTTCTGTCTTATAAAATTAGTTTCCAAGTTTTCTCGCAAATCTTGTAATATGTGTATTTGTGCATTTTATATATAACATCAATGTACATATTAGTTAATTAGGTTAGTTGCTTTATTTTACATTTTAGATTATATCCCTTTACCGGCCAATGGAGTCGTAAAACTCGTTAGGGTGAGTCATCCCAAATGACTTAGGTTACTTAGACAACCTCGGAACAGACTTTCCCTCATAGTTGACAATGTATTCACATATTCCCATCAACAAATGGCACTAGATGGGGGGCCTGAAGGCAAATTTAATGATTAAATGTTTCACCCCTCAGCCTATCATAATTCCAGATTTATAAATTTTTATTGTGTGTCATCTTGAAATGCACTAGAAGGCAGGTCAGACTGACAAAATGGTCTTGCGGAGTATTTATTTTGAATGTATCTAATATCTCATGGCTCTTTCCCAAACCATTGTGTTAGAACATGCTCTACATTTCTCATTACCTGTTATTCCCAACAACACAATTTCTCTCTTGTCCAAACTCATCTTTGATGGTGAGGGGAATCTATCGGAAAAATACCATTTTAACAAGTTTTGGTGTAAGTGCATCAAGCATGATATTTATGATTTAAAGATTTTATGCAGATTGTTCGCTTTCACTTTCGTTGGTCGGATTAAAAATTCATTTGAGTCTTTTCCAACATATTACATTGTTGATTGGTTTCAATTTGAGGAGGAATTTTTAGACGCCTTTGAAATTTATGCTTACAATCAATTATGTGAAGAATTTCAGGCTCTAATAATCAATGATGATTCATATCCAGAAGGATTTTCAATAAGCATCCATCATGTTCTCTATAAATTTCATATTTATTACATGTCATTTGTATTAAATCTCATCTCTGATTTTTGCTCCCCTTTCATCCATCCATATTCAATCATGAATGATGAATTAGTTAAAAGTCCTAAACAAGATGAATCTTGTTTGCAGGATGAGAGGAACCCATTAGAAAATCTTGAACAATCAAGGGAGGTAGAATCTATTGAAAATGTTCTCACTAACAATCAAACTGTTTTTTCCTCTGAACCATTGCATCTTCAATCCTCAACTATCATGGAAGGATATTTTATTGTGGGTCTAGGTATATATTCATCTTCTTCTAACTCTTTCTCTAATCAATACTTAAATTCAATTATTGAAGAACAATTAGGTGATGAAAATAATATTAAGCGTTCTAACATTCCAATGAAACATATTAGAGATGTAGATCTTCATTTTGAAGAAGAAATCTTGAACCTTCATCCACAAATCATACCTTATCCACAGGAAATATTAGATGTTTGTCATGAAAGTTTTGAATTGTCTATCATACAAGAGGAAAATTTAGATGGTCATATTATGTTGAAGTATTTATCACCAAAATAGAGTGAAAGTACTAAGGAAAGTGAAGAGAAATGTCTTGAGAATAATATTGTTAATTATCATAGCTCAAGAGAATATTTTCATGTGCTCATTTCTAATTCATTTTACTCTTTATATCTCGATCTCTTCTTATATTCTGGTGTGCATGACACTTTATCCATGGTATCTTACTATTTTCCATCACAATCCGATCTTTTCAATATGTCAAGATTTAGTGAAATTAATTTCGAACATAACATTTATGAAGTTGGATTTGACGCTCTTTCACTTTCATCACTCGCATGGGAAAAATATATGTCGCAAGATTATTCTACAAGATTTATTTTTGAAAAAAAACAATGCACTCATTCTTATGGAGATCAAATATTCTACATTGCATATTCATTCTTTGATTAGTTCAAATTTTAATGATTATGCTTCACGTTTTGAAACGATCCATCTCATCAAAGGAAGTATTCAAACTAGTGATCTAATTGATGTCATGAATCCTCTTATGATGTGTTCCCCATTCACAGATCTATTTTATCAAATTCATAGTTTTCATTCTAATTTTTATGATAGGATCTTAGAATGGCTTGAGGATTCATATCTAAAAAATATTCGTAATAAAGATAAAGTTGTTCTTTCGTTGTTTCTACCAAAATATATAGGAGGTAAGAATGACATGATTTTTTTAGGTCCTCCATGTGAAAAAATTTCTGAACACTTGGAGAATTGTCAGGAGGATGGGGCACTTCGGCCTTGGCCAATGGTTATGTTAGGTCCCCATAATATTGACAAGTTTTCCAAACTCACTTACATTCTTCCATGTTATTATGACCCATATCACGACAAGATTGCAGAATGGATGGAGGATTCATACATCAAGAATGTTCAAGGGAATGGTAAGGTCATGCTTGCTTTGTTTCTAAATGATGATTATAAATGTAAATATGATGTATTTTTTTCATATTTTGATACACTACAATTCTTGTTACTAATATTCGATTTTGTTTTCATTGAAGAATTGGAGTTACTCTGATGGCTACATTGGAAGCATGACTTCACTTAGTATTTCGATTTATTTAGTAGTTAGAGTAGGTTTCCTTTAGTTTTCTTTCTCACTATTTATTTTTGTAATAATGTAGTTATGAGCACAAGTGCGTACACCAAGAGAACCATAATATGAATTTTGTCAAGGAAGTCCACTTTAATCCTTTTCTCTCTACTTTTCATTGAATATTTCTTTTCAAAACTCATTATCATCATGGAAATTTTAATATGGAAATTAAAGAGATAAGTAAATTTGAGTTGTCAATTCACCCGAATTCAACCCTGACCCAAGGCGCCACGAGTAGGAATGCACTCATCTTAATAGGAATTTTTCTATTTTCTTTAATCTCTGAATAAAATTACATCTCACGAAACAATATCCTAAGGAGAGAGCTTTCCCGCACATGAGACTTTATATGATTTAGTTCTTCCTTTTTTTTACAATGGGATGCTAGTAGATCCAAAAGCTCGGGTTTATCTTTGGCCAAAATTGTCTTCTAAAGGTGTGGTTTTGTTTTTTTTATTTTGTTTTTTTTTATGTGCGTCTAATTTTGAATTCCATTAATAAAATCAGATTTGGTTTGTTGTGTGTTTTTATTTTGTTTGGTTTCTCTAGTTTGATTTTATATTTCTACCTATCTCTATGGATCATTATATTGTTGATTCAAGAAGAAATTGTCTGAAGGAAGCATTCATTTCAAGACTTGTGTTTTTCAAGGAATCTGAAATAGTTCAAACAAGTCTTGATATTAAGATAAAGATCAGACAATTGATTTTTTCAATTGTCACTTTATTTTTGTCCTCGAATCATTTTGTCAGAGCATTTCACCAGAGAAATGTTTAAATATTTGAGGATTACGATAATCTTTAGAATTTTTACACCATCCATATTCTTAAGGAATGACTCTTAAGTGATTTCCCATCCTCTAGATGTTTTCTTAACTGAAATCTAGATCTCTAAAACCATGATAAAACTTTTGATATCGAAAGAAAATAAATAACATGATCATCTTTACACTTGTCTTGCAATTAACCTCCAGTATCACCCCACTCTCTTTGTCATTAGAAAAATTATAATTGAATTATTATTTAAAGGTGACATAAGAGGGTTGGAAGCACATAGGTGTCGGAAATGTGTGTAAACTCATTAGGGTACTGAACAGGCTTGCTGGCAGTGGGAAAATGCACTCATGAAACCAAGACAACTTTATCGGGGTATTAATCAGGCATGCTAGCAGGGAAGCAATGTTGGGTTGAGAGGTAAAGGTATATGCTTTTAAATTAACTTTTATGGAAGTATACATCATGTGGATACAACTATTGGATGGGATTAAAGCATTTGATTGGGTTAAATGATATCCTTTTCGAGGTTATGGACACCTGCTGGCAGCAATGGATCTGTCAAGGAATTGAATTCATTTTCATAAACATCATGTCTCTTTTAATAAGACATTCTTTTAGGTTATAATCCCCTGCAAATAAAATTGTATTGTGTGGTTATAAAATTGAGCTTGTCCTAATACTTTATGGTCTCAAAGTGAATTTATTTCAGGGAACTTAAATCCTTCTTCAAGTCTTATTCTTTTCTTCCTGAGATGAAATCTACCAGATCATAGATAATTGTTTCGTTCAATGAGTCATCATTTGTTGGATACCCAACTTGCACCTTGTTTTGCATCTCTATTCAAAACATACTATCTTCTTTTACTCGCTCCCTAGCAAGTGTTTTCGTCGGATTGATAGTTCTTTGTGTAAATATATTTTTGATTGACTTTCTATAAAGGATTGATCCTTTCTATTCATTTGAAATTAGCTATGATATTTTATTTAATTTCACGACCGTTAAGCATAAAATTAAGGATTCTCCTCAGGTCTGCCTTGATGGATTTTTTCTGTATATTTCCATTTCCCTTTAGTGGAATATTTTTAGCCTCTCATGATCATTAGCTCTTATTCATGATTGAATTTGAATAAGGTCCATAATTCATGGTAAAACTTACAATATCCGTAAACTCAATCTTCATTTGAAAAGAACTTTTAAACTAGTATATGAATGTTATGTTTATATTACATGAAAAGTATATATCATTACAACCCTTTTCAAATGAACGTTTTTTTGGGCGATCTAGGGCTACTATCACACTTGGTATTCAACATTAATCCCCTTGAGTCGAATCAACCATTTTCAAATCAYGCTATGAGAAATTCATAGAATCCTTGTTCAAACATAATGAAAGGAGGATACTCTATTCTAAAAACAATTACACTATTTTTTATCCTTTCCCATGAACTAAGATATGACTACCCTTTCCCATGACCAGGATGCAATCACTTGTGGCCATATCTGAAGCCAACATCGGTATTTTGTTCTATAACCTCGTTGTACTTTGGCATGATACCGATCCTGAAATTTATCAACATTTTAGGTGGCACGTAGATTCAAATCATTCGCCATGTTTCAAGATTTTAGTTGCGGTCACTAGGATGAGGTATTTGACCCTCTTCCTATATGATTATGATGATTCCCTTGTGTTAAAAATCGAATGTTTTATGTTTCATAAGTGTATTCTGTTTCTAGCTCAATTTACCCTATTTTTTGACTTAGCTATAGAACCCATGGCTCATGTAGCAAGGGCAGATCCAAATAGCCCTGAGGTTTTACTTACTCGTAATTGCATAAAAGAGGTTATTTTGCGGGATGGATTATGACCAAATGGTGAAGCATTTGACAAAACCATGCGAAACCCATTTCCAAAATGGGCTCATTTATTGTCCAAGCGATCAGTTTCTCCATGAACAAAAAAATTACAGATATATACCCCATTTTTTAAAGAGTAATTTCTCAGAAGTTTGTTTTGGTTGAGGTACAAATTTTGTAGAATTTTGTGTAATATTCCACCTTATTCTCAGAGATTCACACTAGTTCTCAGGTGTCTAGGGTTGCATAGGAATCAAATCTTTCCTCTCCTCATATAAATAAATTAATTCCTACCCATGTTTCTCGTTTTACTCAAAGCGAGGCTAAGGGAAAACTAGTGCAAGCTTAGACCCTTGAATCAATTCTTGGTCAATAAAAGGACAAGCCTTTGCAATCTTGTGAACACAAAAAAATACAATCAGTTCCTTCAAAGGCCAATCTTCATATTGATCCACTAGAAGATCAATTCCACTAGAAGGGAAAATTTGATCTTGATGCCAAGGGGATGGGCCGTAAACTATCTAGAATGCTCAGAAATAAATCTAAGCATGGAGCAGCTCAAAAATATCCCATAGTTATCAAAAACCATGTGGTTCCTTGTGGAAATGTAGATGGAAAATCAAAGCCCGAGACACAAGATCCGTATAACTTTGTTGACAATTTACCCCCCATTTATTCATAAATCTAAGGACTTACCAACGATTAATTTCGTTGCAGAAAAATCCCCTAAAATTGATCACCGAGATTCTAAAAGAAATTCAGATCTTGGAAGTTATGGTGGCTGCCAATTCTGGGTAGAGAAATATTATTTGGTGCAGAAACAGAATAATGATCTGAAGAGGGAGAATCAGAAATTAATGAGTAAAAAGAATTAAATTATTCTCATGAAAATAAAAGATGAACGAAATATCAGAATACCATTGTTAAAAAATTCTACCAAGGTTAATATTATCATCGATACTTATTTGCAAGGATTTTCAATTTCAAATTCTTGATTTCTAGTAATTCAAAGTCAATTTGTTTATTAGTAATTTTCTTGTTTTGATTTTGTCACTTTTTTAGACACACTATAGAATCGCAGATTCTGTGGCTAGTCTTTAATTAGATTTTGTTGATTTTAATTGATTTTATTATTTTTTTTCAGGCCATAAACAGCTTGGAAAAATATTATCAACCACATTTATGGAGACAATGGGATACTCTCAAGATTTCATTTTTGTTTTAATTAGCATAAGAGTTAGTTTTAAAAGGTCAAGATGTAGCTTCTCAAGGGATGAGAACAGTTGTTGGATATAGTTGGAACCTTTTTGTTGTAAAACTCAGATTAGTATGTAGTTTTAAAAATAATACTTTATTTTGAAGATTTGCCTCTATCGTACGGATATGAGGATGACTATCATTTTTGTTTAAATACTCATGAGTTTGGGAGTGAGTGCATGGTGGAAATTTTGGGAGATGGACTACTGAATATTTTTTTTTGAAGAATATAAGATCATACTTTAACTAAGGCTTTCATCCTGCAAGTTAAAGAGTTTGTTTTTATTATAATTATCTCTAATGATGGTTTATATTCTTTGAAGTAATTGATTATGAATTGATTTAAATTATCTTTAGTCTATTTGATCAATGCATGGTTCATTATGATTATATGTTTATTAATTTTTCCAATCTTTTATAGTCCATCATTCCAAATTATTAGTTCTAGGTGATTGTATTATCTTGGTGCTAATCTCGAACTTTATTGAATTTCTTCGTATAATTTGAGTTAACACAGATCTATTTAATCAAATGGAAATTTATTTCTTAATGTAAATGATTATTCATGTCTTCACCTGAGATTAATAACAGAAAAATTAAACTTGTTCTTTCTGTAGTGTGAATGAGACTTGTACTATCAAAGTGAAGTGACTTTCACTTGATATTTTCATAGTCTTAGAATTATAGAATTGTCTTCTATAGATTTATCTTAACAGGCATATTGGAGGAGCAGCTTGGCACAGAAAGACACAACCAAAGTTTTCTCTCTTAAACACTGGCCACTTCTAGGTTAGCATACTTTTTCTTCTTTTGTTATTTGATTCGTGAATGTAGATTCACCTTTAAAATTAATAATTTGTTTATCTAAGTAATATTATTATCATCTACATTCATCCTTCTATTTTCTTCTCTTTTTATAGATAAAATTAGATTAGTAATTAATCTTAGATCTCTTTATATGTTGCCTAGGATTTTGGTTCTCTCTTATAAAATTAGTTTCCAAGGTTTCTCGCAAATCTTGTAATCTATATATTTGTACATTTTATGTGTGTGTGTGTGTGTATATATATATATATATATACACACACATAAAATGTACAAATATATAGATTACAAGATTTGCGAGAAACCTTGGAAACTAATTATAATGAATATACATAGTAGTTAATTAGGTTAGTTTTTTTATTTTACATTTTAGATTATATCCCTTTACCAACCAACGAATCCGTAAAACCCGTCAGGGTGAGTCATCCCAAATGACTTAAGTTACTTAGACAACCTTGGACCGGGATTTCCCTCACAGTTGAAAGTGTATTCACATATGCCCGTCAACAAATGGTGCTAGAAGGAGGGACTGAAGGCAAATTTAATGATTAAATGTTTCACCCCTCATCCTGTCATAATTCCATATTTATAAATTCTTCTTTTGTGTCATCTTGAAATGCAATAAAAGGCAGACCATACTGACAAGTTGGCCCTGCTAAGTCTTTATTTTGAATGTATCTACTCTCTCATGGCTCTTTCCCAAACCATTGTGTTGGAACATGCTTTCCATTTCTCATTACCTGTTATTTCTAGCAAGACATTTTATCGCTTTTCCAAACTCACCTTTGATGGCGAGGGGAATGTATCGGCAAAAGACCATCTTAACAAGTTTTGGTGTAAGTGCATCAAGCATGATATTTTTTATCTAAAGGTTTTATGTAGATTGTTCACTTTCACTTTCAGGGGTAAAATTAAACATTGGTTTGAGTGTTTTCTAGCATATTACATTGTTGATTGGTTTCAATTTGTAAGGGGATTTTACGCCTTTGAAATTTATGATTAAAATCGATTATGTGAAGAATTTTGAGCTCTAATAATCTATGATGATTCATCTCTAGAAGGATTTTCAATAAGCATGTGTCATGTTCTTTGTAAATTTCATGTTTATGACATGTCATTTGTACTAAATCTCCTCTCTGATGTTTGCGCCCCTTTCATCCATCAATATTCAACCGTGAATGATGAATTAGTTAAAAATCCTAAACAAGATGAATTTTGTTTGCAGGATGAGAGGAATCCATCAGAAAATCTTGAACAAGCAAGGGAGGTAGAATCTATTGAAAATGTTCTCACTAAAAATTGAACTGTTTTTTCCTCTGAATCATTGCTTCTTCAATCCTCAACTATTGTGGAAGGAGATTTAAGTGTGGATCTAGGTATATATTCATCTTCTTCTAACTCTTGCTCTAATCAATACTTAAATTCAATTATTGAAGAACACTTAGGTGATGAAAATGATATTAAGTGTTCTAACTTTCCAATGAAACATATTAGATATGTAGATATGCAATTTGAAGAATAAATCTTAAACCTTCATCCACAAATCATACCTTATCCACATGAAAGATTAGATGTTTGTTATGAAAGTTTTAAATTGTCTATCATATAGGAGGAAAATTTAGATGATCATATTATGTTGAAGGATTTATCACCAAAACAGAGTGAAAGTATTAAGGAAAGTGAAGAGGAATGTCTTGAGAATACCATTGTTAATTATCATAGCTCCAGAGAATCTTTTCATGTGCTCATTTCTAATTCATTTTACTCTTTATATCTCGATCTCTTCTTAGGTTCGAGTGTGCATTATACTTTACCCACGGTATCTTACTCTTTGTCGTCACAATTTGATCTTTTCGATATGTCAAGATTTGGTGAAATTAATTTCGAACATAACATTTATGAAGTCGGATTTGATGCTCTTTCACTTTCATCACTCACATGGAAAAAATATATGTCGCAAGATTATTCTACACGATTTATTTTTGAAAAAAACAATGCACTCATTCTGATGGAGATCAAATATTCTACATTTCATATTCATTCTTTGATTAGTTCAAATTTTAATGATTATGATTCGTGTTTTGAAATGATCCATCTCATCAAAGGAAGTATTCAAAACAGTGATGTAATTGATGTCATGAATCCTCTTATGATGTGTTCCCCATTCACATATCTAGTTTGTCAAAGTCATAGTTTTCATTCTATTTTTTATGATAGGATCTTAGAATGGCTTGAGGATTCATATCTAAAAAATCTTCATAATAAAGATAAAGTTGTGCTTGCCTTGTTTCTACCTAAATATCTAGGAGGCAAGCATGACATGATTTTTTTAGGTCCTCCATGTGAAGAAATTGATGAACACTTGGAGAATTGTCAGGAGGATGGGGCACTTCAGCTTTGGATGATGTTTATGTTAGGTCCCCATAATATTGACAAGTTTTCCAAACTCACTTACATTCTTCCATGCCATTATGACCCATATCACGATAATATTGTCAAATGGCTGGAGGATTCATACATCAAGAATGTTCAAGGGAATGGTAAGGCCATGCTTGCTTTGTTTCTAAATGATGATTATGAAGGTAAGTATGATGCATTGTTGTCATATTTCAATACACTACCATTCTTGTTACTAATATTCGATTTTGTTTTCATTGCAGGATTGGAGTTACTCCAACGGCTACATTGGAAGCATGACTTCACTTAGTATTTCGATTTGTTTAGTAGTTAGATTAGGTTTAGGAGTAGGTTTCCTTTACTTTTCTTTCTCACTGTTTCTTTTTGTAATAATACAGTTATGAGCACAAGTGGGTATACCAA
>JASDQU010107803.1:7275-27894 GCA_032191745.1 Picea mariana
ATATATATATATATATATATATCATATAGAACTTTCATTTGGAAACTCTCACTCTTGGAGCCGACTGTGTATATTTATTTTGATTTATTGTTGCTAGAGATCTAAGTTTTCTTTACACATTCACGCTAGGAGTTCATCCAAATCTATTGTGGAACGAATTGTAAGTGTACTCTGCGTTTGAATTTGGAAGATTAAAGTTTTATTTTCAATATAAAACCTTTGTCAAATATTTATGTGTTAGAATTATTATATCTGAAAATGTGTGGTTTAAAATCGATCGAGGGCTGAGATCGATGGTCATAATCCATTGCGGAGATTGTATATGCACATGGGTTAACGTCGGGACCTGTACCCGTAATTTAAATTCAATACAGTTTTGTTTTGAGTTTGAAATCTGATCGTAGATTAGACGATCTGTATTCATTGCAGAGATTATAAAGCGCAGTGGTGGATCCTACCTTTTGCAGACTCGCATTTTTTATGAAATACATCGTTATACATTTGAAAGCTGATTATTGTTTGGAACTTTAATATTACGTGGAATATTAAACCAAACCTCCACCGTAGATTTCTAGATATAACAGTTGTTGTAGCTCTGTGGGTTGATTTAATTAGTTTTATTGACATCGATTGCATTACTCACTTAGTACGGTGCACCTGGGGTGCTACATTTCAACAATGCAGAGGTGACTTGCGGCCCAATCAACTATTGACACATGTCATACTTCCATTGGCAAAAACGACCTGTCAAACACACGAAACAAATGGACATATGGCATGCATACGATGGTCCACATCACCCTAGGTGACATCAACATGCCACGTCACTTTCATATTCTATGACTTCAAAATTTCGAGCTTCGATGAACCTTGCACCTGCACACCTCTATTCTCCCAATGCCAAATTTTTGAATACTCGGAGGATGCATTGATCGACGGTCCTCTTTCATTGTTTATATCTACGGTCAATAGGAGATATGAGACTCCGCGCTTCAAGAGTTCCAGTCTGTCCACACTCTCAATCCATCTAGAGTGCCAAGTCTCTGGACTGCAATATTTGCTGCCATGTATCCTCTGTAATCAATGGCTGAGATGGAATCTGGACTTCGAGATTCCTCGACCCCAATTGCTTATACCTTAAATCATCCAGAGTGCCAAGTCTCTGGACTACGGGATCTAATGCCACGTGTCCTCTCCCGATTAACGATGAGGATTTACTCCACTCTTTGGAGCTTCAGGAGGTTTCACCTTAATTTCACTTCATTCCTTCTGAACCCCAAATTGGTGAACTCCTAGATTCTTCGTCAGCAACTAAGCACCAAGGGGTGCTACGTGGCAGAACATAAGGAACAAACACGTGGCCCTATATGATGGCTGACACATGTCATATACTAATTGGCACAAACAGTCTTTGAAAAATATGAAACACGGTGACACATGGAAAGCATCAAGTGTGTCCATGTCACCCTAGGTGACGTCATCAGGCCACGTCACTCCAGTGCCTCACGACTTCGGGACTTCGGTAGACTTCTCCACACTACACCTCAAATCCCCCGAACATCGAATTCCCGAATAGGCTAATCTGTAGACACGTGTCCCCAAACACGGATGGTCCAGATTTACTCTGGAGTTTGGGACTTCAAGAGACTTTCTTCCTGATAGATTAAGGGATCGCTTCTCCCGTAGTGTTGAATATTTGAATTGTTGTGAGATCAACGACTCACATTTGTTGGCACATATATCGAAGGACTGAAGTATGATCTTCTTCACTTTGCTTCACCTCTTGATCTACACTTGATCCAATGGTCCAGACCTATCCTTGGCCAAACCCAATGGTTCAGTACTCCTCCCAGTGATTTATGGCATAGATTCACTCTAGGACTTCGAAGCTTCGGGGCTTTAGGCTTCTTTAATGACAAGGAACTTGAAACTTCCGAAGCAGTGAAGTCTGAAGGACTTGAGGGTTTAACCTCTGTGATCTTTTCTAGGATCTGATGGTGGTGAAGAATTCAGATCCTTCCCGAATAGATCCTACGGCCATCGCAGTTTCCTGAACCTCTACACCTCCTAGGCTTTCAAACATTGTTAAGGTGCGCTCTTAGCGCCTTCTTGCACTCTGCAACTCAATTTCTCTATGAAATTTTTTCTTCAATCTCAGTTTACACGACCCATCCAATCTTAGTATTGGAACTGTGCTCTAATACCAAACTATAACGTACCTAGCCACCCACAGGTCGGGCTACGCTACTTTAAGCCCGCTCTCAGACTAATTTCTCTTACAGATACCTTTCATATTAATAAAGATGCATAAAATAAAGGAACTAAATGACATGCACAACAATAACCAACAATCATGCATACTCTAAACATATTGAATTCAATGATAAATAAAATACACAGTGGAAATAATTCATACAAAGGTAAATAATACTATAACAGAGAGCACTTGTCTTTTATAGAAGAGAACCATTGACTGGTTGCAGACCAAGGACGTTCCACCCAACTGTAGACATTGTTGTTCCAAGTCTCAACAACAATGTCACCCCCGAGCCAGGGCTATGAATCCACAAGGATGGTTCTAGAGTGTTACTTGGCTTCCCAAACCAGTCAACACTCAAGCTCTCATAGGTTTCCCAACACCCAAATCAATTCAAGTACCAAACTCTCTTCTACCCAACCTACATAACCCAAGAGAATGGACCCCCACCCTTCTCTGCCACGCAGTCCCTCAGGCAGTCCTCCTCCTTCCAGGGCTCCAGTGCAGTTGGTCTAGAATCACCATGTTGGGACTCTCAGGACTCACAACGGTGAGAAAAGTTGGACACATGCCAAGAATCTCAGACATCCAGGCCTCAAATCATGGCTAAAATACACCAACGATCTCTACAACCAACAATGCCACGACTACTCTTCAAAAATTCATCTTCCTTTCCCAAGCCAAGACATGAATGAGGAAAGATGAGTGGGTGACAGAAGTGAATGGAGTGAAGTCTCCATGAGAGGTGTGAAACAATTAAAAATGGGGTGAATAAATGTGTGAGGGAAGAATGAAGCGATTAGCAGTAGAACGAGGACGAGAAACGAGAGTGAGAGAGAATGAACCCCCCCAACAGGCTAGGGACAATTTTATGCAATTCATGGGAATCAAAAACCTCTTGGACTTCCCCCAAGAAGCTCATGTAACTGTTATTATCCATTAAGAAAAATGGAGAATAAAATATAAAATAAAATGCTTAGCCCCTCAGGCCCCCTCTCTTGTGGAATCATATCCCCCTATAACTCTAGTCCTTGTCCGTCTAGCAACCAACGATGCATTTATTATTAATAATGATCAAAACATTACATTTGTTGGGCACATTGGCATTTTAATAATTGTTTGGGCACTCTGGCCTCTCAACAGTGTAGCAATACATTATTTAATATGGGGGCTCAAAACCGAGGGTGTTACAGAAGGTGAGGCCATCAGAGTGACCAAGTGCAAGGTTACAAAAGGGGTTATGATGGGGAATATTTCAAGTCAATGCGAGTCATTGATCTATCGGAAGGCAAGACAATGAAATATTGATCGTTGATATCAAGTGTAAGAGATGTAAGTCTATCAAAATATAGATGGTTGGAGGCATGCGAGATGGTTAGGAAGATATTCTGATGGTGAGAGAGTCTGAGGACCATAGATCTATCATAAAGTATGTCGATGGTTTACATTTGTTGGATCTGGGACGATATGTTCTAAGTAGGAAGATCTAGATGTTGGTAACTATTGTGCAGTTGTGAGACCCCTATTGAACTATGACTATCATATGGGATGTACCATGGACCGTTGTATCTATCGTAGAAACCCATCATAGGAGTGTTAGTCAAAATTATTTGCATTCAAGTGGAGTGGACGTGTTTCGATTGACGGGACTCCGAGAGAACCTGAACTATTGATCTATAAGTGGGTGTGCGGTATAACCTCAGTCATAGGTTCGTCGAGGGCCCAACTTGTTCATGTAACGTGCGATTGGCGAGACAACTGATAATCATCAAATGATTAGAGGTGTCAATGTGATTGGGACTGCTGGTTTTCAATTCCTAGGACCATTGTATCTGTCAGGACGACTCGACAGAGAGGAACCATTAGAATGGAAACTCATGCCCTATGACTGTTATTCCGATAAAGAGAGGGTCTAAGTCAATGTTGATAGTTGATTTAGTGGCGAGGAATGATTCCAATCGTAGTGAAACCTTAGGGAGATTTCATCGGAAGTTGATGGTCAAATGAGTAATATTGATCTCAGGAGATATTCTGATGAAAGAAGTTCTCGTGTATTATCATGACAAACAAGATTCTGAGAGAATTAGATGTGAGCCCTTAGCTTGAGAGAAAGATGAAATTTTGACATCCCACCAACCTAAGAAGGATTAGGGTTCAAGTGTGTTACAATACTTGAGGTTGAGGCGATATGGTATCCTTTTTACGGGTTTAACATCTGGATTCAACTGATTTTTCATGGTCACGAGGGATCTCGCTATCCCCTTCATCTCTGAGAAGCTTCGGGGAATAATATCCTCATACTATTTTAGCAAGTCTACCACCTGGGTTACAGTTTCCTTATCCCAATCCCCGATGATGGCCATCTTTTGCTCATCATCGGTACCAATATTATCCTTCATTGTATTAATCGAGCGGCCATAGTATAACATAGTGTTATCTTAAGCTTTCCCTTCCACTGCATGCTCACCCTTGGTTTCCTTGATCTATATTCCCATGGGGTCATCTTCATCGACGTCATTGCTTTCAATTTTCCAATAGTGCACCGCCTCCTTTAGTTTTGACATCGACTTGTGGTATGCACAGACTATCTTTGGTGTGGCATCCTTTAGCTGACGATGAAAGATGAAATCTTTGATTCGCAGGAGGGCCTCTTTCTGCTTTGGGGCTTCTACCATGAAAATAAATGTCACACAAAACTACATATTCACAATTCCCCAATCTTATGTTTTCCTTCTTGTTTCCTCTTGGATGTACCAAATTCTAGGGACCATATTCATTGTGTGGAAAAACTAGTGGACCCATTGATTGCAAGGGATTCACTAGGTTGGCCATCGTCTTTCACAATAGCATATATTCTCTTGGGGATCTTTAGTACCCTTATATATATTTTCCAATTTAAAGTCAAATATGGGATGGAATCTCACCTTTATAAATTCAACCACTTGCACCCATTCCTATATGTTCCCATGGTGTGTTTCCCACCAGCACGCAGGTGTCATGTGGACCATTGTGTCCATAACCTATAACCTTCAATCTTTTGGGATCGCTTTCTCCATATGTGTCAAGAATGCATCAACCATACCGATACCATCAAATCTTGTTCGATCACATAACTCCAATCCAATCCAACGTATTGCTTTTGTAATTCATTTGCACCTACTAGTAGAGACCTCATACAACTTATTTTGTCATCTCTCCATAACATCCCCTGAGTCTATGCCATATGACCACACACTCCTCCAACTCAACTCCCCATCTACTATGGCATTGATGTAATCCTCTCTACACCTTGTAATATGATAGATTCTCTCAATAATGGATCTTTGTGCATCCTCGTTCATAGGCTCATTATATATATCGCCTTCATTCATATCTAATAGGGCAATCACACACAAGGTATTCGTCTCAAAGGACATTCACCTTTTCTATAGATTCAAAATTGCATTATTGTCAAATTCCCATTCAATTCCAAGTAGTGTGAGGTAGGGATCTGAGTCATCCTTGATCTCAATTACCTCAAATTTTTCCTTAGTCTTTACCCCTTCAATGTTTACTTCTACTTTCTCTAGGCGAACGATAGGATAGATTTTGTATTGATTAGCCAGTTTGAGTTAGATGGGGGACCACACCAAGTTTGTCTTTCCCATCAACTCCCATGATTTCTTCAGAAATATGTTCAAATTGGATCCCAGATCCAACATGACATTGTCCATCTCATAGATTCCATGTTCAACTATCATCTTAAACTCTCTTCTTATGCACTTATGTTTACTCACATGACACACATCTCTTTTTGGTAATGGGGTGGATATAGATACTGTTAATTTTTATGTCTTAAATAGTTAATTATATTAGTGTTCTTTTACTTTTAATCATTAACATAATAAATTCATTTAAAGAATCATTGAAAGAATAACATATACAATATTTATCCTAGGAAAACCCTCTAGGGGAAAAACCCAACAAACTTCCTCAATATAGATTCACCAACCAAGAACAATGCCTCTCTCTAAGAGAGAACTAACAAAGTAGAAGATCCTCCTCTAACCCTTGACTAGGGAAGAGTAGCACACCACTTAACCAAGAGATACCCAAGAGATAAACCAATAAATTCCACAACGTCACCTCCTAGCTGCAGTAGCATCTCCCTCTGAGACTTGCGCACTTCCTCTTCTTAGTTGCAGAGCTAGTGTGTGTTCAAATGAGGCATTGGCCTCCTTTATAAATACTTGTTTGGCCAGTCTAAATTAGGTCTGGGCCAATCTATCACTTTATCCTTTTAATTTACTCAAGGAACAATAGGGCCGACTTTTGCAAAGGCACAATAGGGTCGGCTTTTACAAAGGCCCAATAGGGCCATCTTAACAAATATAATATAATAATATTCTTTAGGTTTTGTCTTGGTCAAATACAATAAGGATATATTTTGACGCTACTCCATATTCAACACTCCCTCTTAGCAAGGAAGGTATTCTTCTCGTCATAGTCATCATCACTACTTCTGCGCTTCTGCATACTTGGTCATTGTCTTGTTGTCAATCACGGATCTCTATATCATAGGAAATTTTACACTTTTACTAGAGTAGAATACCAGCTTGCGTTGGAGTAGAATACCAACATGTGTTGGGGTAATATACCAGCCTATGTTGGAGTAGCATACCAACCTACACTGGAGTAGCATACCAACCTGCGCTAGAGGACATACCAGCCTGCGTTGGAGTACCAACCCGCATTGGGGTAGCATACCAGCCTGTGTTGGAGTACCAATCTGCGATGGGGTAGCATACCAGCCTGCGTTGGAGTACCAAACTATGTTGGGGTAGCATACCATCTTGTGTTGGAGTAACAACCTGTGTTGGGGTAGTATACCAGCCTGCGTTGGGGTAGTATACCAGCCCGCATTGGAGTACCAACTTGCGATGGGGTAGCATACCAGCCTGCGTTGGAGTACCAACCTGCATTGGGGTAACATACCACTACTGGAGATCTCATCACTTCCCTCTACTAGGGAACACATCACTTCCCACTTATGGGGAACATATAACTTCCTGTTTCTGGGGAACATATCACTTCCCACTTCTGGGGAACATATCACTTCCCGCTACTGGGAACACATCACTTCCTTCTTCTGAGGGAAAATCCTTCTGGACCACACCAAGCTTGTCTCTGAAGTATTCAAACTTCTCTCTTGATAGAGGCTTAGCCAACATGTCTACTACCTTCTCGTCGGTAGGAACATACTAGAGATTTACTGCTCCCTTCTGTATAATCTCACAAATATAATGGTACTTGATCTCAATGTGCTTGGACTTGTCATGACACATTGGGTTCACTAACAACTTTATGCAACTATGGTTGTCATAAAAGATACAAGTTTCCTTGAACTCGATATGAAACAATTCTACAATCAACTTCCGAAGCCACACGGCTTCACCACACGCTGCCCATGCTACCACATACTTTGCCTCTCACTAAGTCATGAGATCACAACTGATCCTATACTAAAGCAACATCCGGATGTACTTTTCCGGTATGTGACACTGCTTGCCCGAATCTGAATCTGTGTAGCCCTGTAATCTTATCTCACGATTCGAGATATATCTAAGTCCATAATTGATTATACCCTTTAGTTACCTCATCACATGTTTTTCCATAATCAGGTGAACATGTCTAGGCTCAATCATGTATTGAATCAATGTGATCACCACAAAACATATATATGTCCTTGTGTTCTTAAAATATATCAACGAACCAAATTTTTCACATCGTATTGTGCCAAACTGGTACACTTTCTCAGCTTCAACTCAATATTCTCAATCAAGTGTTGGATCTATGTGATTTTCATAAAGAACTATATGTCTTACTATCTGAAAGTATGTCCTCTACTCTCTCTGCAATTGTTCCTTCTGGAACTAGGACTCTGCACCTGCAACTGCTTTTTTTGAAACTAAGAATGACTGCTCCATTCTCACTGTAGTTGTTGAACTATGAGAGTAGCTCCTCTACTCCATCATGATAACATATTCATGTCATCCCTCTAAATATCATACTGCATCGACCTCTTTTAAGGGATCATGGTTGTTCTATATATACCTCTTCTGATTACTGTAGCAAGTGTCTCGTCATAGTCTTCTCCCTCTTGCTGGGAGAATCCTCTGGACACAAATCATGCTTTGCATATCTCTATGAATGGTTCTGAGGAGACTGCTCCTCCTTACTGGATCATGAGGGATGAGTCCCTATGAAATCTAGCTCCTTATAAGTTGGTACTTGGTGGGGCCGCCTGCCTCACCACTGGTGGAGTCATCTACTCCTCATGATATGGCTCGTCAATGCTATATGTATTTGCATCCTGCAAGGTGTCGCGGGACCATACTGGTCTCTTCCTGGTTATTGTAATGATTCTGGGTAGGCCCTTCTGGCTCTATTAACTCTTCTTGATGATCTGAAGAGTAATCAACTACACTAGAGGGATTTGTTCTGTCATCTTTGGAGCCTTCTGCTCCTCATGATCTGTCTCCATATGAGATGTTTTGTATCTAGCAAAAGTAGCTTCTTCTTCTTCTTTTTCAGTACATGGATGCATAAGGTCATGTATACAACTTGGATAGTTTTCTCCATGTCTCATCTAATATTTTACCTCCTGCAACCATCACTATAGCTCCCTTAAGGGTTATCACTTGTGACTTGCCCGAAACAAGAACAACAAGGGAGAACTAATAGACAAGAATAATACTTTTTATAATAATAATAAAAACAATAGTGAGAACAATTGTCATAGTAGCTCCTTCAGAGCTATCACTTGTGAACTGCCTAAAACAAGAGCCAAAAGTAAGAAATACAATAATAATAAATGAGAGCAACACTCTTCTAGTGTTGTGATCAATTATTCCTCCATGGTAACCTGGAAACAAAACAAGAAGTTTATCCTAGAGGAGATGTTAGTTATATCTAGTAAATAATTACAATAAGCATTTATCTCAATAGTTCTCACATGCTACCAAATATTCAATAATAAAACTCTTCAAAGATTGCTATCACAACGATAGTATTTAGTAGTTATCAAACTTGATATGTGCAAATTTGAATCTTATCAATTTAATCAATCGAACCTGGAACCTGGAGTCTTGTCCTCAATAATGAGTATGTTGTTTTTCTTTTGAGTCTCCTTCACCAAGATGACAATTATTCTCTTCAATATGTCCTTTGTACTAAGATAATATGCTTTCTTGACACAAGTATGAGTTAGAGAATAAAATCTATAATCTCAACCTTAATCAATCTAATACTTTGAATTTAATTTTGACCAATGGTTAGCATGATAGTCATAACTTCAACAGATCAAAATACAACCTAGATGATCATAAGATCACAATAATTCCATAACAAATAGAGGCATATCAAATTGATCAAACTTGGGGTGTATTGTTCCTCTGAATGTGTTGGATCTGAGATCCTTCTGGATCTACGATTGTTGTTTGGACAAAAGATCCCTTCTCCTGCAAATACTCTTAAGATAATGATACTATTAAATATATGTAAGTACATAACTCTGACAGTATCAGAAGGTAGTGGCACCATTCGTTAGTAGCAACAAGAAATAACGAATCTTTAAAACTTCAAAGGTGCTTCAACTTGTAATCTAATGGTAGTTGGAGATTTGCTAGGGTAAGGTGCACTAGGAAAATCAAAAGTCGATCCCAACACTTCACAAAAACTTTCACTGCAACTGGTGTTGCAACTGGCAAAACAATTGGCATGAAGGAACTGGCACGAAGGAACTTTCACTACAACTGCAACTGGCATGAAGGAACTGACACTGCAACTACAATTGATACTGCAATTGGTACTGCAAACTTAGGGTTTTATAAGGAAACCCTAATTTCTCAAACTTCAAATTTCAGAATTCGGATCCAGGGAATAGATGCACCCTCCTAGAGTGAGTTCCTAGATGGTATTACTTTTCCCAACATCCTCCAACAAGGTGGATGATGCCACCTTTTAGGGTTTATGTAGAAACCCTAATTTCTGAAATTTGTCCAAAACTGAAAAAACGTTCAAGGGAAAAGGTGTGTTAGGGTTAGGAGAGTCTTCGTATGCCCTTAGCTTCTTCAACAAGTTCTTCTGTTCTATGAAAATGCCTTCTTTCAAGCCCACTCTGATACCATGTTGATTTTTACGTCTTAAGCAGTTAATTAGATTAGTGTTCTTTTACTTTTAACCATTAGCATAATAACTGCATATAAAGGATCACTGAAAGAATAACATACACAAGATTTATCCTGGGAAAACCCTCTAGGGAAAAAACCCAACAAACTTCTTCAATATAGATTCACCAACCAATAAAAATGCCTCTCTCTAAGAGAGAACTAACAAAGCAGAAGATCCTCCTCTAACCCTTGACTAGGGAAGAGTAGCGCACCACTTAACCAAGAGATACCCAAGAGATAAACCAAGAACTTCCACAACGTCACCTCCTAGTTGTAGTAGCATCTCCCTATGAGACTTGCACACTTCCTCTTCTTAGTTGCAGAGCTAGTGTGTGTGTTCAAGCTAGTGTGTGTGTTCAAATGAGGTGTTGGCCTCCTTTACAAATAGTAGTTTGCCCAGCCTAAATTAGGTCTGGGCCGACCTGTCACTTTATCCTTTTAATTTACATTTTACTTGTCAAGGCACAATAGGGACGACTTTTACAAAGGCACAATAGGGCCATCTTAACAAATATAATATAATAATATTCTTTATGGTTTGTCTTGGTTAAATACAATAAGGATATCTTCCGAAGCTACTCAATATTCAACAAATACAGTTGTTTATTCCTCCCCCATACATCTTGACAAAATTTGTGTCAACTTTCTTGCAGCATCGATATTACTTAACAATTTCAAACAACATCACAAGAAGTTACTTACTTGATCCTTGATTGGTTCCTTGTGACCATCTTCTTGCTATGCTTCCACTCGTGTCGTGCGTCACAACTCCTTTTGCATGTTCTTCTCTATTGATTTTTGTTCAACCTATTGTGCCTCTTTCTATTAGTGGAATTCTTCTAGTGACCTCTGGGTCACATGTTGTATTTCTCTATGCACACAAGTTTCCTCCAACGAATTCTATTTTTCATGCCACAGTTACTCACGGGCCCAAACCTCTTCAAAGGATATTTATATTGCATGTTGTACCTCCTCATGCACATGAGCTTCCTCTAATGACCTTTGCATCACTTGTTTCATTTCTCTGCGCACTCTATCCTCCTCTAGATCCCTCTGCATGTCATGTAAAAATTGCTTCTATTGCACAACGTTAAAATTAGGAGGGGCTTGGGGCTTGCACAACTTTTATAATCTTCCATTATGTTTTCTAACTCGAGCTTTCTCCATGCTCTAAGTCCATTCTAGTTTTAATTACTCCTTGGGTTGTCACTTGCACATCAACGTATTCATATTTATTTTGATTCATGTGTGGCTCTACAGTTACCATGTTGCAGTGTTCCTTCTTCTCCTCCCACTTCTTCAACAAGTCAGGGACATCTTCAATGGGCTCTATATTGTAACAGTACCCACAAAGAGTGCACGGTTTAATACAAAATCTGAAAACGCGGCCCACCTCACTAAAGTTAAAACAAGTGGGTGGTCTTCCTCCACATCCACCATATCCTTGTCCATATCCAGCTCTCAGACCTCCTTGGTATCCACATCTATCTACACCTTCGTGGTTGCCAACTTTTTACTCTTCCTGGATCCGAAAGGAATCATGAGTGTGGTCCTTCATCAACTGAAGCGACATAAATTTATTCACATCATGCCCCATTGATTTGTAGAACTCGCAAAATGGAATATATGTGATCTTCTAGTACTTCTGAAGTGTTGGGTGTTGGAACAAATATTGAAATTTTGGCCTTCGGTAGCTGAGGAGGAAAAAATTTATAGTGTTTAGCTACCGAAAGTTCAGACTTTTGGTAGCTTAAATCTCAGGTTTCATATGCCATTAGTTGTCGAAAGTGTATTGGCCGAGACCAAGCGTTCAAGTGCCACGCATAAAGCCACATGGAGGAAGAGCTCACGAGTAGGTGCGAAAAAAATTGCAATAAACGACATAAAATCATTATAATAAGGTTTCACACAAATCCCACGTCATCATTTTGGGTTTTCGGCAATCAGGGGTTTGGTCGACGTAAAGATTTTGACCACTGTCCCATTTTCCCGAAAGCCGAAATTGGGGTTTCGGGACTTTCGATGGCTTACGGTGCTCTTAAATCGCACTGTTAGCCATTGAAAGCCAGTACTTTCGGTAGCTAAGATACCATTGTTTTCAACATGTTAGCCACCGAAATCGCAGATTTTTCATATGCAAAAAAATGCCTTGGGGAAAAACTATTTTTCTTATCCTTGGAGAGGCCATTTTCCACGTTCGAATAGTCGATAGACATTCACAGATCCTAATATTTCCATTGGTTTCTTCATAATTTCATTTGGAGCTTGGTAAGATAGTCAAAATTCTCCCGAAAGATGAGGTTCATTTTCAGAAATGTGGCATTTTTTACTATGTTGAGTCACCATTTTCAAATGATGATTCTGAGCGACTCGAGTATCATTTTGAGAAATCGTAGGAGGATTTTGTGCCTAACACATTAGAAATCAATAACCTCCCTCAGTTTTCCTACAGGTGTCACATATTGGGAGAATCGAATCCATCTTCGAGCCCTAATTTTTGGATCTCATAATTTCCCCGTTTGGCACATGTTTTTGAAAGGAAGATCTGGGGAAAATGAAAATGGATATTAGGGAACTGAGAGATGTTTTTTCGCAGAAAAAATAGATGAACAAAAACCTATTTCATTTTATACACATCTGTCACGATTCAAGAGATATAGAACCATAACCGCAGCCCCGGTTTTCAACAATTTGGCCCATTTTCTATGGCAGAAAGTTTCTGAAATTGATGGTAACTGTTGTTATGTTTTGGGAGTATTTCGACCTCAATACCTACATGAGATACATGTTCATTTATAAAGGTATTTATTTTGTAATTGGAATCGTTTTTTAGTTATTCGAAAGAAGACCTATATTATTGTATCTTCTTGAAGAAGAAAAGAGGGGGGGGGGAAGACAAACAAGAGTAGTACTTCTGGGCTGTAGCATTTATTTTCATGTTTATTAAAAGAGCACAGAGCATTTTCGATCTATATCAGAGATTCTTGTGATTTTGTTTGCAGAGAATGTCTTATTGCTTCATTTTTGCATCACTTCACTTGGTTTTATTTCCATTTTCTTCTCGATTTGTGACTGTGTTTGTAATGGAATTCATTTGTTTGTTAGATGCTCTATTGCAGGACATGTTATAGGTTGTTTCTTGTAGAGATATGAAGGTTCAGAATTCATCCTTGGATAGATGCTCTGTCCCAACCATCTCTTTCCACTGATTTATGCTTGGAATTCACTCATTGCTAAGTGCTCCTTGCATTTTGATATGTTTTCTCCCTATTCTGCTGCCATACTTTTATAGATCCTTCTCTCTGTAATCAACTTCTACCTTGCCTTTGTTCAATTGATTTCCATTGATGAAACACTCTTATTATGTGCTTGATCATTTGACTCCATGCCCAATGGAATACCTCCCGGTCCAACCCACCAACTCTAAAAACCTCAAAAATTTTTGTTACCCACAAATCTACATGTTGTTAAGCTTATTGAATATCTTATTGTGACATATATTCGATAGATCCCTCTCGGGTTGGAAGGGGCAGCTTCTAATCAAAAGTGGTTCGTGTTTATCTTGGAATTTACTTGCATGAAACCCAAGTCAATTTCCTAGTGATAACTTATTATTTATTTTAAAATGTGCTAAGGCTTTGCTCTATTACAACCTAGAGTCAACTCTTGCAACAACATTTTCCTGGTGCCATTGTCAGGGATGGAGGAACGAAGCTATCTTCCCTGGGATACGAAAAAAAGTTTAGATCTATTCCTTGATGGTGAACAAAGGATAGGCATTAATTGGCTGTGATCATTCACCTGGCGACTCCTTGGTCTCAAAATCTCGAATTTGTTCACTGCTCAAATTGTTGCAAGGTTTGCTCTTCTAGACTTTACAAATGTTTATGGTTTTCCAAACACTATTCCAGACATTAAAGTTTGGGAAGATATCCTTCCTAAATTTAGAGAATATGAGGATGACAATCCCACTCAACACTTGTGTGAATTCCACAAGCTCATGGAGGAATTAAATGTACATCATGAAGATGTCCTCATGAAATTGTTTATGTTTTCATTGGAAAAAGATGCTAGACTATGGTATAAATCTTTACCCCATTCCAATATTCCTTCATTGAAAGATTTTCACACACTTTTTCATCAAAATTGTAAGAGGATATATTCAACTGAAATCCTTTTTGAAGATTGTTGTAATATAGGATTCATAAAACAAAAAGATCATACAAATCCTCTTGAAGAGGAGGAAGAAATATCAGAAATTTCTCAAGTTGAAGAAGATATTCGGCATCACGGTCAACCTGCAGAAGACAAAGAAAATAATTGTTGTTTTATATAGAAAACACAGAGACCACCTTCTCCTTTGACTGAAGAAGAGATAGATCTACTCCTGAACAGTTATGTTGCAGCCCCTGCTTACACAGATCTGCAGCATCCACACAGTCCTGAATATGTGAGTAAAACTTCTTCTATTATTAATGCAAATCTGATTATAAATGATGACAGCCATGAAACTATACGGGAAGTCGGTGAACCTATTTATGATGATTCCTTGCCAGGAGATTAGCTTGTAGACTCTATTTTGTTTCATGAAAAAGATGTGGCTATCACGTTTAACAGTCTTGAAGGAAGTTTGTTGTTAAAAGATGCTTTAGACTGTGATTTGGAGGAGTATGAATTTGAGATAGACATCATTCTAGAGAAAGAACAAGAATTTCCCATGCTTGAGGAATCCACAGTCAATATTCCGAGCATTTTTCTAACCGATGACACACCTGAGTTATCTGCTGAACCTAAATATGATGAGTAGACTGATGATTATAATATTGTTTCTCTAGAACAATTGGCTGCAGGTTTTTCATGGAGGAATGACGGTCTTCAAATAGATGCCATATCATATGAAGGATGTTTGGATATCCTCTTTGAGGATGATCCTGAGCAAAATAAATTGGAGCACACAGTAGTCTTTGATGAAGCTTGTTATTTAAAACCTCAAGACCATGCATTTTTTCATGATCCTTTTGTTGACCTTGTAGATTCATTTGATGGAGGAGTATGCTATGTCATGGATATTTTGTCACAAGAATCGATGAAAAGTTTGAAAGTTCATGATAAACAATAGGTCAGATGGGAGTTGTCAGTTTCCCTTTTCAGCCTGCTCAAAGAAAGTGTGAGTAAATTTCAAATAAGTAGACGGTTATTGGATTGGCTTCACTGGCATTTTCGTATCATTTGATTCAGTAGGAATTTTTCAGTAGTTAGAGTAGGTGATGTATATAGAAAAGCTTGTCTTTGAGCATTAGATTACAGCGGTGGTTTTCAATATGTTTTAAGTTCAGTTTTGAATCCAGTATGGTTTTGTTTTAAAGCATTACGACTCCATAGCCCAATGAATGCATAAGCGGTTTTTTGTTTCGGAAAGGTGCAAGTAAAGTGACAAGGTTCAGAGTTTGATAAGGAAGATTTCAGGTCGCCCAATGGATGAAGGCACTTGGTCTACTGTTCTTGGTTCTTTATAGGTGAGAACCATCCCTAGATGGAGCCTATGTTGGAAAAAATATTGAAATTTTGTCTTTCGGTAGATTAGGAAGAAAAAATTTATAGTGTTTAGCTACCAAAACTGCAGACTTTCGGTAGATTAAATCTCAGGTTTCATATGCCATTAGCTGCCAAAAGTGTATCGGCCGAGACCAAGAATTCAAGTGCCATGCATCAAGCCACATGGAGGAAGAGCTCATGAGTAGGCGCGAAAAAAATTGCAATAAACGACATAAAATATCTATAATAAGGTTTCACACAAATGCCACGTCATCATTTCAGGTTTTTGACAGTCGAGGGTTTGGTCGACGTAAAGATTTTGACCACTGTCCCATTTTCCCGAAACCCGATAGCTGAAATCGGGGTTTCAGGACTTTAGGTGGCTTACGACGCTCTTAAATCGCACTGTTAGCCACCGAAAGCCAGGAATTTTGGCAGCTAAGATACCCTTGTTTTCGATGTGTTAGCCACTGAAATCGCAGATTTTTCATATGCAAAAAAATGCCTTGGAAAAAAACTATTTTTCTCAGCCTTGGAGAGGCCATTTTCCGCATTTGAATAGTCGATCGACATATACATATCCTAATATTTTCATTTTTGTCTTCATAATTTCATTTGGATCTTGGGAAGACATTCAAAATTTCCCCGAAAGATGAGGTTCGTTTTTAGAAATGTGGTGTTTTTTACTGTGCTAAGTCACCATTTTCAAATGATGATTCTGAGTGATCGGAGTATAATTTTGAGAAACGATCGGAGGATTTTGTGCCTAACACATCAGATATCAATAAAATCCCTTGGTTTTCCTACAGGTGTCACATATTGGGAGAATCGAATCCATCTTCGAGCCCTAATTTTTGGATCTCAGAATTTCCCCGTTTGACACATGTTTTTGAAAGGCATATCTGGGGAAAATGGAAATGGATATCAGGGAACTAAGAGAGGTTTTTGCTCAGAAAAAATAGATGAAAAAAAACCTCTTTCATTTTATACATATCTGTCATGATTAGAGAGATACAGAACCATAGCCGCAGCCCTAGTTTTCAGCAATTTGGCCCATTTTTGATGGCAGAAAGTTTCTGAAATTGATGGTAAGTGTTGTTATATTTTGGGAGGATTTTGAACTCAATACCCTCATGAGATACCTGTTCATTTATAAAGGGATTTATTTTTTAATTGGAATCATTTTTCATTTATTCGAAAGAAGACCTATATTATTGTATCTTCTTGAAGAAGAAAAGAGGGGGGGAAAGGACAGACAGGAGTAGTACTCCTGGGCTGTCTTGGTTTTATTTCCATTTTCTTCTCAATTTGTAACTGTGTTTGTAATGGAATTCATCTGTTTGTTAGATGCTCTATTGCAGGACATGTTATAGGTTGTTTCTTGTAGATATATGAAGGTTCAGAATTCATCCTTGGATAGATGCTCTATCCCAACCATCTCTTTCCACTGATTTATGCTTGGAATTCACTCATTGCTAAGTGCTCCTTGCATTTTGATATGTTTTCTCCCTATTATGTTGCCATACTTTTATATATCCTTCTCTCTGTAATCAGCTTCTACCTCGCCTATGTTCCATGGATTTCCATTTCCGAAACACTCTTATTATTTGCTTGATCATTTGACTCCATGCCCAATGGAATACCTCCCGATCCAACCCACCAACTCTAAAAACCTCAAAACTTTTTGTTACCCACAGATATGCCCACTGTTAAGCTTATTGAATATCTTATCGTGACATATATTCGAGAGATCCCTCTTGGGTTGGAAGGGGCAGCTTCTAATCAAAAGTGGTTCGTGTTTATCTCCGAATTTACTTGCATGAAACCCAAGTCAAGTTCCTAGTGATAACTGTTAAAATAATGTAACTACAAATAGTATTCTTATTATTATTGATATATTATTCATAGGATCAATCCCCATTGTGGATTGATCATGTCGGTTATTGTATTAGGACCAAATCCCCTTTTGCGTATTGGTCAAAAGACAATTGTAATAGGCAGAATAAGAAGTCGACCCCAACAGTTATTAAAGAGACCCAGAAATATAATAAAGGTGGGTTTACCCACCCAATTTGAGAAGTCGGCCCTGCCAATGAAGAGACACTTCACATGTGCCGGACTTGTATAAATAAAGGAGGCTAGCGCCTCACTTAGATACAACTAACTTGCTTAGTTTGAGAGACAAGTTTTGATCTGTTACTGGAAAAGGAGAGAGAGAGTGGTGCATATCTAGGAAAGGACTTTCTGTATTAGCATAAGAGATCTCTTGGCATTGTATTAGCTATCTATATTAAGAAAGTTTTGTTGGGTTTTCTTTCCCTGGAGGGTTTCCCAGGATAAATGTTGTGTCTCTTGTGATTGTGTATTTCTCAGTGATCTTGGATTATGCTATTGTTATCTAATAAAATGCAAACATCTATAATAATGGCTTAAACATTAACATGGTTTCAGAGCCAAGCTGAAGGAAGCATCTTTCGCAAGAGAAAAACGTCACTATTGTTGTACCTACAAATTAGGGTTTTCCAAAAGTGAAGCTTTTTAGCCCTAAAACTATCTAGAAAGTTGCGCACTCCCCTAAGGATCAATTTTGCATCATCAGCGCACCTTTTCAATGGATGGATCTCTCAGAAAGTGAAACCCTAGTTTCACAAAGTATCAGAAAATCAATACCAAAGTACTAGAGGTACCAGAAGCACCAGTCCAGAAATCCACAGATCAGATTTGAAGGAGAAAAAGTTGGATTTTCTCAGATCCAAACACACCAGGCAGTTTGCCTCAGCCAAGCGCATCTTCTGGTAAGTTCATTTTTTTATTTTGAGCACTTTCATTTTTCGATCATTTTCCTAGCTCGAGGTAAAGATGTCTGCAAGCATTAAGCTTGTTGAAAAGTTAGAAGGAGTGGAAAAATTCCATGCCTGGAAGTATAGGATTGGCCTCATTCTTGAAGAGAATGACCTAGCAAGATTCGTCAAAAACGAAGTATCGAAACCTGACGATGCCGCAGAAAATGCAAAGCATCAAAAGGACACAATAAGGACCAAAAGAATCATTGTTGATTCAATTAAAGACCACCTGATTCCTTATGTGTCATCTAAGAAGACTCTGAAAGAGATGTTCGATGCCTTGACCAGACTATATGAAGGAAAGAACATAAACCGGAAGATGAATCTTAGAACTCAACCGAAGAATACAAGGATGCAGAAAGGAGAAATGATTCAAGAATACTTCTCCATAATCTTAGAATTCAAAGAACAGCTAGAAGTTATTGGAGATACCATAGATGAAGATGAACTCATAATGACGGTCCTAAATGGTCTCACAAGACCTTGGGATGCTTTCATCCAGACGATATGTGCCAGAAAGGAGAAACTGAAGTTCGACATCCTATGGGAAGAATGCATCCAAGAAGAAACATGAGTACCAAATTGGGAAGCATTACTAGCAAGGGATGATGATCAAGCCCTAGCCACCCACACCAAAGGAGGAAGCAAGAAACCCTACTTCCATAAGGAGACTCATAAAGAGCCTCAACAATCAAATAAATTCAATCATAAAGAATCTCATCCAAGGAGATTTTATAAGAAAGGACAATGAAAGGAAAGAGACTACTCATCTGTACAATGCTATCATTGTGACAAGATGGGACACATTGAGAAGTTTTGTCCAGCCAGACGAGAAGAATACAAGAGAAAACAGAAGAGGCTCCATGCCCATGTAGTCGAAGATGAAGAGCCACCCGCAAAGATGATGAGAGAGGAGATCAAAGACCATGTGTTGATCTCAGCCCTCTCAGGATCTGTAACACCTGGAGAGGACACTTGGCTCATTGATAGTGGTGCATCTAGTCACATGACAAGACAAAGAAATATTCTCTCTTGTATCTCAGAGAAGAATTTTTCTCAAAAAGTGACACTAGAGATGATTACCAATATCCCATCAAGGGAGTGGGAGAATCAAACCATAAACTGAATTCAGGGAATTCACTAAAAATGAAGGAAGTACTATATGTACCAGGCCTGAAGAAGAACCTACTCTCCATTTCGGCTTTATAAAAGAAAGGCTTTAGAGTTTCCTTCATAGATGGAGAAGTTCTTATGTGGGCTAAGGGAGAAACCTTAAATGAAGCAATCATCATTGGTAATGAAGAAAATGGCTTGTATAAATTAAAGGGTCACTCAGAGGCTATTATGACCCATGCTATTGAAAACTCATGTGAACTTTGGCATAGAATATTAGCCCACATCAACTACAAGGCACTACCATACATATGCAAAGCGGTCACAGGTTTACCAGAACTCAAAGGTGACCATAAAGGCGTATGCAATGGATGTACACAAGGGAAGAATATCAAGAACCCTTTTCTGAAGCGGGACAGCAAGACAGAAGGAGTCCTAGAACTCATCCATTCAGATGTGTGTGGCCCAATACCATCATCCTCCATTAGCGGGTATATATATTGTGTATCATTCATTGATGATTACTGTTGTAAAACCTGGATATATTTCTTGAAGACTAAAGATGAAGTGTTCAGTAAGTTCAAGGAATTCAAAGCCTTGATAGAGAACCTTTCTGAAAGAAAGATCAAGATACTCAGGTCAGATAATGGAGGAGAATATA
>JASDQU010107803.1:27994-41143 GCA_032191745.1 Picea mariana
GATAGAATGTGATTTTTTAGGTAAGTTATTTCTAATATATTTATATAAAAAATATTTAAAAGATTTATTTTAATCTTCGGTTAAAGTATTAAGAAGAATTAAATTTGTAAGTGTAAATATATTTGACAATATAAAGAGTTCCAGAAAACTTTGCACATTTAAAAATTTGATCTCTTTTCATTTAAACTTATTAAATTAAAAGTTAAGATAAATCTAAATTGATTATTATTAAAATATATTAATTAAAAAATAATAATATAAAATTTAACGTGACTTCAACATCGCACTCATTCACTCATGCATGCATCTCTCCACATAATAACTACTTTAAATTGGTTCTTTATACCCACTCACCACAAGACTATAAAGCTATAAAGCCTAGTCAATTAACTATAGAAGTATGATTAGTGTTTAACTCAATGTAGTGTCTAACATCCACATTAGGTCGATATTTAAAGTTGTATGTCCAACTCTTAAATCTCCCCATGCCTGAACATCATATTCCTCATCACTACATTGATAATGATGCAAGACCATCAACCCCCACCAAGTGAAATTTGAATATTTGAACTACTAGAAGGCAGAACATGGAGACGCAGCTGCTAGAGGACAAGATTTGTAGTTGTTTCTTATAAATTGTAAACTTGTGAATTGTTTGATGCGGCCATCCAAATGATGAACAGGTCCGCCATGGCGCCATTGTACTGTATTGTGTAATCAAACCCACGAAATGATTGAGTGAGGTTCTCTTTCTAAAAGTATGTTCTTTGTGATTGCATAATTATGATGAGCGCGAGTTTGTATAGTGAATTCTTTTGTTTGAAGTAAATGATTGGTGTATGAATGCGTTGAAGCATTTATGTTTCTGCACTCCATGCGTTGATTAAAGCATGATCAATAGAAAAACATTTTTAAGCTAGGATTGTAGATCCAAGAGATTGATACCAACAAGGGAAGGGTGGATTAGAGCCCACACAGAAAAGAGACGTTATCATTGTTGATGTTTTGGTAGTGGGAGGTATTAATCTTCATGGATAAATCTTTGATTAGTATAAAATATTCTGGAAACAAGAGAAAACTTAAACATATGTGTGAAAACCCCAGAAGACAAGTCGGAGCAACAAAATAAGTAATATTGAAGTATTATATGCAGAAAATGGCAGGTCGGTCCTGCTTGAAGAGACACTTGTTCACATAGATAGATTAGTATAAATAGAAGGCACTTTAGCTCATTTGAAAAAACACACACTCACCCAGTTGGTGCACATATCTTAGAAGTGCAGTAGCAACAAAAATAGTGCGCAAGTCTCGAAGAGGAGCAACAACAACGACAGTGGTGCAGCATCTTGTTCAACCTTTTTGGTACTCTTACTTGTGTGCTACCTTGGAGAAGGTGTGCTCTTTTGGTTTATCTGTTGGTTCTAGTGTGGCTTCTTGGACTCATTCTATCCAACAAAGGTTAAGGTGCTTGGGGGTGGCTTTGTGCCTATGGTTGGGTGACAATGGTGTAGCATTGTTTATGGTGAAACGAGCACAATATTCTAATAGGTTATGGGCCCACCCCACCTTTGGAAAAGTCTAACCATTGGAAGGTAGATCCGCAACTCTATGTCAAGCTCGTTGTAGAACAATTGTAGTTACAGCTAGGGTTTTCGATCTTGCAGCAACAACAAACCCTAACCCGATTGTTCGGGCACTTTAAGTGAAACGTTTGGCATAATTATTGAATATCTTAGTGCACCCTTACCCAATGCATCTCTTGGTGCTCTTAGCCATCAAAAATGTCAAAATTGAATTTTTGGGTCAAAGTCAAAGTCAAGGTTTGACTGATCAAAGTCAAAAGAATGGTTAAGGTCAAAGTCAAAGACAATCATGAATTCCTCCATAAAATCAAAGTGGCACATCAGAAGCATGGTCTCTTGGTAGAGCATGGAAGACAAGAATTGACATCATCCTTGCAAAGAACAAAGGGAAAAATTATGGAACCACATACTGAAGAGTAAGCGCCAAAAGATGAAGAGTTTGATTTTTGAAACTTCCAAGCACATGAATGTGGAGTAGGAGAAACAATAAAAAGCAACTACTCCAAATCTGAATCTCTGGAAAGAGAAGGGATCTTTGTCCAAGAAGCAATCGTAGATCGAGAAAGATCTCAGATCTAATACATTCAGAGGAACAACACACTCTCCAGGTTGTAAAAAATACTTGTCTCAAAAGAAAAAGAACTCAAGTGAAACAATAACCAAACTCCAGGTTTTCATGTGAGGTTTGATATTTTTATTTTTGTGTAAGTATTGCAATCTTTTAGATTTTATTAATGCTAGGAACAAATGAATACTTAGTAGCATGTACTATTAATATAAATGCTTATTGTACTTAATTGCAATCCAAACTAACATCTCCTCTAGAAGGTATTTCTTGTTCTTGTTCTCAGGCAAGACACCTTGGTAATGTTATAATGAATTACCATGAAATTGATATGTTCTTATATAAAATGTTATTATATTGGAAATACTTTTGCTCTTGTTGTTCTTGTTTTGGGTAGGTTATCCTACATATACCAGGAAGGTTACCATAGAAAAGCAAGACTTGAAAGGACTCAGAGGCAGTCAAACTTCATAGGGAGTCAGTGATCATGAGGAAGAAAGGTTTTGTGACACTTTGCAGGATGCATAAGGGCATGCAACAAATCGAAGTGTGGTTTGAGGATTCTCTCAGTTAGAGGGAGTTGATGGCAGAATTTAAAAAGAAGCATCTTGTAGGCTTCATGCCGAGTTGTAGGATTTGTGTCGAGTTGTAGGCTTCGTGCTGAGTTGTAGGCCTTGTGTCGAGTTGTATTCCTTGTGTTGAGTTGTAGGCTTCATGCCGAGTTGTAGGCCTTGTGCCAAGTTGTATACTTCATGCCGAGTTGTAGGCTTTATGCCGAGATGTAGGCTACTCCATTGAGATGATATGGTATGTCGAGTTGTTGCTACAACAATGAGATAGTCTGGTACGCTAGTGGTGAAGTCGAGAACCTGTATGGCTATGATGGTGTTGCTCATAATATGATCTGAGTGATCATGAGATAGATTGTGTAGCTCTGGTGATGCTACCAGTCTGCAAGACCATGTAGGTATTTCCCATGCCATGTGAGATGGATGTATAATGATGGTAGTAATGATGATATGCACAACATGAGTGTAGCCATGGGTGAGCACGTCGTGCGGGTGTATCCCATGACGATGATGGTGACACACACTACGAGGTGTATCTCTAGTGTTATCTAGCGGGGTGTGGCTGCTAGATGAGATTGACAGGTCCACATGGGTGTAGCCATGTGTGACGTAATGATGCTACCAGTAGCATGGTCTGCATAACCATGACGAGAGGGTCATGTCATAGTGAGAAATTTTATGAAGACCAGAAGGGAACATCATGGTTAAATACCTCCCTAGCTAAGAGGGAGTGTTGATGTTTTGGTAGTTGAGCGAGGTATTAACCTCCATGGATAAACCTTTGAATAGAATAGAATATTCTAAAAGCAAGAGAAAACCTTAACATATGTGTGAAAACCCTGAAAGACAAGTCGGCTCCACAGAATAAGTAATATTGAAATATTATATGCATAAAATGATAGGTCGACCCTGCTTGAAGAGACACATGTTCACATGGCCAAATTAGTATAAATAGAAGTCGCTTTAGCTCATTTGGAAAAACACACATTCACTTAATTGGTGCACATATCTTAGAAGTGCAGTGACGACAGAAGTAGTGAAGTAGTGCGCAAGAATGGAAGAGGAGCAAAAACAATTGCAGTGGTGCAACACACTCTTGTTCAACCTTTTTGGTACTCTTACTTTTGTGCTACCTTGGAGAAGGTGTGCTCTCTTGGCTTATTTGTTGGTTCTAGTGTGGCTTCCCAGAATCATTCTATCTAGCAAAGGTTAAGGCGCTCGGGGGTGGCTTTGTGCCTATGGTTGGGTGATAATGATGTAGCATTATATATGGTGAAACGAGCACAATATTCTAACAATCATGTTGCATGATATCTTGATGGAATCATTGTAATCAATTTACTGACGAGATCAAGCTCGAGGATAGACCAATAATTGAGATTATTTCCATGTTAAGGATCACCTTGTCATGATTGATATATGTGGATTTCTCTCCCTATCAAGATTTATAGAATAACATCGAAATTATTGCTGCCATAAATAGTATCCAACTAAATTTGTGGGACCATAACCCACAAGTCCAAGAATCATGATCTTGAAAAACTAGATTTGAAAGACCCCTAGAATCGTCTTTCATCATATAGGAAGTAGCTCAACACCATCGTGGTGAGCTATCTCGAGTGGTTGAGTGCTTTGATATTCATGTAGAAAGTCTTGGGGTCAATCCCCTAGGTTGGTTTCCTTTGTTGCATACATCACTCAAGGTCCCTAAAAGGTTAAGCATTGTAATCAACATTAACAGGTTTATCCTAGGTATTGTTTGTGAAATGCAAGAAAGTGTTTGATGGTTTCCCTGTGAGGTTTTCCTAGGGAAAAAAAGTAATTATTTGTTGGCACTAAGTTATGCAGTGTTGTTGCTTCAGTACGTGCGTGCGCGTGCAGTGACCTTCATAACACTGGGGGGTTTAATACCCAGGGTTCGTCCAGAGTGTGTTAAACAAAAACCCCTAAGCATCAACATATCAATTCTCGGTCGAGGCCGAGGAAGGTCTCGCTCGATATGTAGAGCGGATCACAAAGACCATAAGGTCTTGTGTCGAGGATGGAGGATCAAACATAACTGCAAATGGAATCCATGTAACTCATATCTGATAATCTAACAAGGAATAAGAATTAAAACAATACATGCACATGTGTTACTCATTCATCACAAACATAGAATATAACATAACTTCCATATATTTATTACTGAACATATTCCATCATATCAGAGATATACAATGTGCTAAATAACTGAGTTGCACAACATAAGACTTCATCTCATTACTATAAAAACAATGGGAATACAAAAAAAGGCACCTTGCGCTAAATGTTAAGACTCAGATAGATACAAGACACAAGAGACTTCTCCATACAACATAGGATTTTCGTAGAATAACTTATAGCTCTGGTGTTGATGATTTTCCAAATTCGCTAGCCTCTTTTTATAACTGAGAGCTCTCTTTTATATCTTCTTCTGTTGAGGAGAATTGTCCTTCATTGTTCTGCTCCACTTGCTTATATGATATAACAACCTCGCACGCTTGTGGTACCTTCCAGGGCTCCACATAGGTTCTATGCATCCAGGGAAATCTTAACTGCCTTGGCCAACTCATCTTATGGCGACCCCACGTCTTCATTTGTTGTTGGTAGTAATCATTCTGAGAGATATCCTAGTGATTCCTTTGTTTCTTCTAACGAGCTTCTTGATTTATGACACTACTGACAAAACTCGGACCGACGCGCCCAATTGAAAAAACTTAGACCGATGCACCTTTGACCACCTTTAGACTTGGCACACTACTCAACAAAACCCGATCTGATGTGTGCATTGTGGCATTCTTCTATGCGTCTACTTAGGCACTCGCAAAACTACCGGATGAGTGCACACAACTTTCATTTATGTGTGTGCGCAAAAATGGACCCAAAACTTTGGGTGCCAACATGCCCCCACCACTATTACATGGCTTGTCCTCAAGCCATATGCTTCATAGTCCTCAGGGCAGAGTGTTCGAAAGAACATATCATCTTTGTGCAAGACAGTTGTGATTGCATACCACATTACGAACTGGGATCTTCAGGGGTGCCTACAGGGAACTATAACCAAGAAGCATGTCTGCCTCAAGAGAGAGTGTCATTCGCTACTCTTCATGTTGTTTGGGGGCGGTTGGGATGAGTAGGAATTATTAGTCGGTGAAATCTTGGGGGTTCTAGATGAGGTGTCAGAATCAGAGCGTAGGGACAGAATGAATCAGAAGACTAAATAGAAGTCGTCTTGGCCTATGTGGTCCTGGGGTGGAAGAGGTTCATGTGTGGGTAAGGAGGGGGTTGGGCGAGTCCATGAGAAAGGGATCGTATGAACAATAAAGTTGATGAAGCATGGTGTAGAAGGCGACAACGATGGGCGTAAGAGTTTCATTGATGATACCTTTTCTATATGGACCCATGGTCATGACAAATTGAATGAATTTCCTAACCATCTTAATGAACAGTCTAGTCATATCAAATTCACTATGGACGTTGAAAATAACAGTAGTCTTTCCTTTTTAGATGTCCAGGTTACTAAAAAACATGATGGTTCTTTAGCCCACCAAGCTTATAGGAAAAAAACCAACACTAAACAATACCTTCATGTCGATTCCCACCATCATCCTGCCCATAAACTAGGGGTTCTCAACACCCTAGCTACCAGATCCTTGAGAATATCTGACGAAGAACATCTTAATGAAGAAAAACCCCATCTCCTCGAGGTTTTTAAGGATAATGGATATAATAGCATCTAGGAATTAGGGCCTTTCAAAATTCCAGTAAATGACCTAGAGATAAGGAACAAACTAATAATGATGTGTCCAAATTTTTCTTTCCATACATACATGGGACAACCGATAACCTTGCTGGAATTTTAAAGAAGAAAAATATTGGGGCAACCTTAAATCCCATAAACATTATTAGAAATTCCCTCAGATCTATCAAGAGCCCCACTAATCCCCTTGAGAAAAAAGGTGTCTACATGATCCCTTGCTCCTATGGAAAGCAATACATAGGAGAAACAAGTCACTCCTTTAAGGTTAGGTTTCAGGAACATGTTGTTGATGTCAAGCACAATTGCACTCGTCCCTCCGATTTGGCTGAACACTCAAACAAGACTAAACATCACATTTGTATTGAGGAGGCCAAAATTCTTGCTATAGTATATCACTATCACAATAGGAAATTTAGGGAAGCCATCGAAATTGAAAAACAACCTAGCAACCTAAATAGGGATGTCGGCTGGAAGATTAGTCAAAATTGGATCCCAACTTTGTCCACTAGAATTGATTCTAGGTAATTAACCATAAATTGTTTTAGGTATTTCATTATATAGTGAGTCAGATTTCTACTAAAGCTTAAACATAATTTTTCATATAAATACCTTGTTATTGATCTTATTTTCTTCATATCTTATCCTGATGATGGACCACATTTGTTTGGTTTGAAATGTCGATTTGTAAATTGTTGCAATGGATATGAAAGAATAGCATAAAAATACCACTGATTGTAGAGGTCTTAGAACTGAAATGATAGATGTAAGGTGGAGAAGGGCATCTGTGAGAGAAAGTAACTGAGAGTTTAGGAAGCGGGGAATTGCACTGATGATATGGGAAAAGTTGGATGAGGGTAGAGGGATCTCTGGAGATGCTTAGTTGAGAGGATAAGGAAACCCTGATGCAGAGTTGGGTAAGGAATGTCATGAGGAGGCAGTTGGGGAAACACAACATTAAGTTGTTTAAAAAAGGTAAGGGTTGGGGGTCAAGGCTTAGGAATATATAGGCATGAGGGGGAGAGATGAATTTGAGAAGAGGTATGGTGGGAAGGGTGAGCGGGAGTGATGAGAAAAATTGTGGAGGACAAGTAGATCCAAGATTTAGATCGGTTGTACTGAAGAGGGTTATCAAAGAATGTGAATATATGCTTGATTAGTGACTTGGGGTATACACGAATGAATTATCTAGGATCGTTGGTGTACTGAATCTAGCGATGAGTGCACGCGTTACCTCCTCTTTCCCAAGACAAACAAATATTTGGGGTTGCGAAACAAAGATGAGTGTGCCCCATTCTTAGAGACTCTTGGTGGGTCAGTGTGTGGCACAAGTCATCTCAGACCAGTCGTGGGTGACTTGCATCACAAACAAGGCAAGGTGAGCTTGATGCACAATGGGGACGAGTCTTGGACTTGGGAAAGGCATGGTGAGTTGACTAGACTCACCAAGTGGAATTGAGTTCCCAAGTCTTCGAAAGATGTGACAAAGTGTGGAAGATGCCTTGTCTTGATATGGGGTGTATGATGGATGAGCACACCCCTTGGTGACGAGTCGACTTGGTGTGGGTGCTCAGTGGACAGGTGGGACCCTTGGACGAGTTGTTTGAGAGTGGGTGCTCGATGTTCCCAAGTGACTTGGTGACATGGAGAGTTGGGATTCATCTTGACCCTCCCTCCCAAGAGATGTGTCATTTCACCAATGGTCGCGACAGTTGGAGACATATATATGGGAGGGAGGACAGCGAGCCAAAACCAATGAAGGGAGTCACACATACTTGAACATAACATAGAAGGAGTTTGTAGTTGGCTTGGTGAAGAGGAGGGCGTGCTCCTCCTCAAGGGGCGGAGTCACAGTGAAGTGACTTTTGTGACCTTGGGGAAGTCTATGGCAAGATGAAGAGAGGGGAGATTTCATTTTCTGAGGCAAGTTGATTGAGGGGTGACTTGGTTGTTTTGGGAAAGTTGGACTGAGGTTGTGTTGATGGGTGCTCTACAAGTCTAGGAAGAGCCAACGAAGATGGTGAAGGAAAATTGGGGCGCTCATGCAAGAGAAGATCCGTGGAGTCTTAGTGGTGACTTTGTTGGATCTTTGTGGTGGAGTCTGTCCATAAATGAGTGGAAGTACCATAAGTGCGCGAAGACTTGGCATGAGGTAGAGACGACCACCGAGAGTAGCGAAGGTTGCGAATGAAGGATTGGACAAGTGGGCAGATCGTTCGACATAGCTGAGAGGTCTATGACGAGAGGAAAAAAACTGATGAAGACTCCAAGTCTTGATGAGCCATGCACTCCTTGTCTATTTTTCTATTGTGATGAGCTACAACTCGGTTCTTTGTATGTTAATGAAGAAAAGGGTGTTGGGCCATTTTGGTCGCCCTATTATACATGTTGAGTTGTCTATTGTGCATACTTATGTTCTTTGTTGAAACATTCTAAGTATAATAAACAAGATAAATGTATAATTATTTTAACGAAGAAGAAATGAAGATAGGTGTAGTCTGGGTTAAGTACTTTGGTGTGGTTTTTCCATCAAATGAAAGATGTCAGTGTCACATGATGCCGAGGAGCATTGGATGTTTATGCCATCCAACAGAGGGCTACCCAACACCATGATTGATAATATCATAGCATAATGAAGTTTGGGTTGCAGTGCAATCAACTGAGCACAATTTCCACCGTGATAACTTCATGCCATGCACAACCGAGACTTGTACATGGTGTCCTGATGTGAAGCATTCTGGGGAATGCTAACAGATAGAGAAGAAGGGTGTAGTTGAATGAATGGTTCAGATCGCAGCTGAGCACATTTTCCACCATGTCGACTTTGTGCCATGCA
The DNA here is from genome assembly GCA_032191745.1 of Picea mariana. Lineage (NCBI taxonomy): Eukaryota > Viridiplantae > Streptophyta > Pinopsida > Pinales > Pinaceae > Picea > Picea mariana. The sequence goes on from JASDQU010107803.1 coordinate 37,326, forward strand.
CTATCAAAGAATAATTTGTGTTGGTTGGGTTGCAAATGACGATCACAACTTTCAAACGGAAGTCGGTTAACAACATATGACTTAACGATTGATTGATGTGCATGGTGTCTTGGTGCAGAAGCACTTCAAGGTGTGAAGATAACATACAGAGAGAATGGAATATGGGTTAGATTGAAGAGAAGGTGTCTTGAATAAAGTTTTGGGTATCGCAGATTGGGTCGCAGACTTGTTCAAAATTTCTTGGGCGCACCTCACCAAGATATCTTTGCACCTTCCTTCACCAAAGTCATGTGTTGAGCCATGTTGGAGAGTGTCAGACTTTGTGTGAAGTTGAACTTTCAATAGCGAGATGACTTGATGAACGATGGATGTCAGGACTAGCCATTGGTTTGAATACATCCAAGGAGATAAATATGAAGTGGTGGGTGGATAACAAGTTGGTAGCATGGAGAAGTTTGAGACTTAGAAGATTTGAAGTGTGCAAACTTGGGATTTTCTAAAAAGAGACAAGGACGAGTTCATGCAGGAAGGTCGTTGGTGGAGAAGTGACCTATTTCGTGGGTGTGACCGAGGAATCCTTCATGTAGGTGTGTTGGATTTGTTTGAGACAACACAAACATAACTTCAACAAAACACTTGCTTGAATCCAATGAAGGAGGAGTTGACATATTTGATCGTAACTCATGGAGGTGTCGGGGGCATGGGTGCCTTAGGTGCATTGGTTTTATCTTTAGGAGACTTGGATGTCGCAGCGAAAATCCAATTGATGAAGTGTTTGGACATTACGTTGAGACACATTGTGGAGGTGGATGCAAACTTATGCAGATCAAAGGATCGCATGGGAAGGAAGAAACGAAGCACAAATGAAGAGTAGTGTGGAGGTGTTGGATGGGTGTGAAAGACTTGTGCACTTGGAGAATTTCATGGATAGGTGACAAACACGATGGGAGGTTGACTGATGAAGCTAGACTTATAATTGACTTGAGAAAAATTGTTGATATGAACCATGGTGGCATGGAGGGCACAATTGTAGCAATGATGAGACAATCACGGGCATCCTAAAGTTCATGGGATGGGTAAAGAGAGTGAATTCGGTTGGTCACACATGTGGTAGATGTGCGATGATATCCTGATATTTTGAACAACTTGGACGTGAGATGGGTTGGGTACAATGATGGAGGAAGTGACAACAACTTTCGCAACATAGTTTATGAATTTTGAAGGAAGACTTTGTTTTGGGGTGACATCACAACACGACGAAGCAAGTGAAGTTTTCCTTGGTGATTTTTGTATAGGGGATTCAAGTTGTGGATGAGAGGAGATCAATTCGACTTGAAGGTGTGCCATCTTTCAAGTAATCATGGTTGGAATGGCCAACCAACTTATTCAACACTTGGGTGAGCTAGTGCACAGTGACACAACATAGGAGTCAAACTTTGGGAGCACAATGATTCGTTTATGCAGAACATGGTTATTGCAAAGGAACTTCTTGATGAAGTGGGAGGAAGAACATCGACAAGTGTGATCTTTCCTTGGTGACTTTGGAGTCAAACAGAGTGATAGGATGCAAACATAAACGTCTCTATTTGGTTTTGCAAATGTGCATTCTCATCGTTTGGATAGGAAGTTGGGTTGATCACCCAATGAGTTTGAAACATTGGGGGATATAATGTGCAAAAACATGGCAGAGCGGGGTGGAGTACGTTGTAGGAGGTTGTAGCAGTTTGACACTTAGATATTTTTTAGTTCTGGTTGAGGTTGCGACGGAGGTTGCAATTTCAATAGGGCATAGTGCGATCGCCATGACAACAAAGGAAGCTTGGATTACATTGTGGATAGATTTGGGAGGAAGTAGGTTTGGCACACCATGAATTTTGGTAGTGACGAAAGTTGCACGATGTTACATATTGATTGTAGGAGTTGTGGAAATTTTGGGTTTCCACAGGAAACTTGAAATCTTCACTGAGAAAAAATTTGGGGTTTCCACTTTGGCATGAAACTTGGGGTTTCGAGTGACAGTATGGGGCACGAGTTTGGGAAGAATTGGAGATGACATATTTTGTGAGTGTTACTAAGGGTGACAACAATTTCTAGTGGGGGAGTGTGTACCGACTCTAGCGATGAGCACGCGCATCACCTCCTCCTGGCTGAGATAAACAAATATTTGGGGTTACGAAACGAAGATGTGCACGCCCCATTCTTATATACTCTTGGTGGGTTGGAGTGTGGAAAAAGTCATCCCAAACGAATCTGTTGACATTATGGTAGTTGTGGGAGGTATTAAACCTCCATGTGTAACCCTAACAAGAATATAATATTATGGGAAGCAAGAAGAAACCCTAAAGCATTGGACATAACCCTAGAAGACAATTCGACTAAAGAAAATAATTAATATTGAGTTTTTAGCCTCCAGAAAGAGAATTCGACCCAGACAGTTAAGAAAGAGTAGTATAAATGCAGTATTCTAGAGCTCATTTGGATACACACAACTCACAACTGCAAAAATATAGTAAGTGCGCAAGTTTGGTGAGTCATTGCAGTTGTAGCTACTGCAACTTGTACTTTCAGTTTTAGGCTTGGAATTTCTCTTGGTTATGGTTTGGACTTTCTTCTTGGTACACTAGCTCTGGAGAGTGATACACTACCTTGATTGGCTATTAGGCTTAGGGTTTTCTTCCAAAATTGTTCTCTTCCAAGGTTAAGGTGCTTGGGGGTGGCTTCGGCCTATGGTTGGGTGAAAATATTGCTATATTGTCTATGGTAAAATGAACACACCTACTTTTCTAACAGGATATGGGCCCACACTATCTTCGGACAGTCAAACCGTTGGAAGATAGATTGGGAGGATTTTCTCAGTTACAGTTGCAGTTGGAGTCAAAGTTTTTGTTGCTGCAACAAAACCCTAACCCTCTTGTTAAGGAACCTCAACTAAAGATATTGTCCTAATTTATGGATATCCTAGTGTGCCCTAACCTATCGCACCCCCTGGTACTCTCAGCAAGATAAGACGTCAAGTTTGAGTTTTTGGTCAAAGTCAAAGGTTGACCAAGTCAAAGGTTGACCAAGTCAAAGGTTGACCAAGTCAAAGAAGTCATGATTTACTCTATGAAGTCAGAAAACAATTTATAAGGGGCTTCTAACTTTAGAGAATGGACGACAAGAATTTATCTCATCCTTGCCAAGAATAAAGTGTTAGATATCGTGAAAGGAAAGATCATGGAACCGCAATTTGAATAAGGAAAAGAGAAGGAACCTTAGAACGTTGTAGTTATGGAGAAGTTCAAGGACAATGACATCAATGCTATGAGTATCACAGTGGACTCTATAAAATACCACTTGATACCCTACATCTCTCATCTTGACTCATCTAAGAAGATGTATGATTCCCTAACTAAACTCTTCTCAGTCAGAAACATTGGAAAAGTAATGAGTCTGAAGAATGACCTACGTGACATGAAAATGAATGATGATGACAACAGAACATCATACCTTGTAAGAATTTATCAGTTAAGAGATCAACTACAAGCTATTGAAGAAATCATTTTAGAAAATGAACTGGTAAATATAAGAAAATGAATAGATGGTTATGGAGAACATATTTGGAAAATCACAGGAACCTTATGGATTTACCACAAAAAAAAAATTAGTCTTGTTAGTCGGCGGTGAAAAGAGATGTGTGGGAAGTTGTGGAATATTTGAAAAACGTGAGAGGAAATATGCATGCCTCAATTCTACCTTCCTCGCCCTTTTTCCAAAAGATGATGGAGAAAATTTTGCAGAAAAATTCAAGTCAATGCTCCTATGTAATGTGATCTACA
>JASDQU010107803.1:41252-67353 GCA_032191745.1 Picea mariana
GCAGAGTAGGAAGCAATCTAGTATTGCTCTCAGCACAGCAGAAGCAGAATACATTGTTGCATGTTCTGCTAGCTGCGAAGCTATATGGCTTCGAAAGTTGTTGACTAACCTATTTGGTTTGGAGATGAGAGAAACTATGATTCTATGTGACAACCAGAGATGCATAAAGATGACAGAGAATCATGTATTCCACGAAAGGTCAAAGCACATAGAGATCCGTTATCATTGCATCTGCGACATGGTACAAAGAGGAGCCTTGAAGCTCTAGTACATTATCATGGATGAACAGGTTGCTGACGTGTTGACCAAGCCTCTATCTTGTGTAAAGTTTGAGTACTTCCGAGATAAGCTTGGCATAGTCTGAAATGACCTTCTTCGAAAGGGGGAGTAGATGTGATGTTCCTTGCTTATGACCTGGCTATCAGACGTAAAGCAAGATGTGATGTGTTCCTTGCTTCTGACCTAGCTGACAGACGTAAAGCAAGATGAGATGTGTTCCTTGCTTATGACTTAGTTGTCAGACGTAAAGAAAGATGAGATGTGTACCTTGCTTCTGACCCAGTTGTCAGACGTAAAGCAAGATGAGATGTTTCTTGCTTCTGACCCAGTTTTCATATGTAAAGCAAGATGAGATGTTCCTTACTTCTGACCCAGTTGTCAGACGTAAAGCAAGATGAGATGTGTTCCTTACTTCTGATCGAGTTGTCAGACGTAAAGCAAGAAGAGATGTTCCTTGCTTCTGACCTATTTGTCAGATGTAAAGCAAGATGACATGTTCCTTGCTTCTGACCGAGTTGTCAGACGTAAAGCAAGAAGAGATGTTCCTTGCTTCTGACCGAGTTTTCAGACGTAAAGAAAGAAGAGATGTTCCTTACTTCTGACGAAGCTGTCAAATGTAAAGCAAGATGATATGATGAGACTAGTACTGAGCTTACAGCTAGATAGATGTGACGTAAAGCCAGTCTAGTATCCTGCTTCCAACTTGATGGTTGTGACGTAAAGCAGGATGAGTATCTTACTTCCAGCTTGAGTGTTTTGACGTAAAGCAAGACGATGAGATGAGACAAGTACTGAACTTCCATCTTGATAGCTGCGACGTAAAGCCAGTCTTGTATTATGATGAGCCTGCCTTGTGTTGTGATGATGATGATGTATCAGTTTCTATACTAATACATATTGATGCAGATGATGATGGCATTCCTTTGAGAATGATAATGTTGTTGATGAAGAAAACGTTCGATGATTTATAGATACGCCAGCCAAGATGATATTGATGATGTTGTCCTCCCACTTGATGTTGTTGATGATGTTGTCCTCTCTCTCTCTCGCATGATGTTGTTGAAGAATACCCTTCTTGTTAAGGGGGAGTGTTAAAGTAATGTAACTGCAAAGAGTATTCTTATTATTATTGATATATTATTCATAGGATCAAATCCCCATTGTGGATTGATCATGTCGGTTATTGTAATAGGACCAAATCCCCTTTTGCAGATTGGTCAAAAGACAATTGTAATAGGCAGAATAAGAAGTCGGCCCCAACAGTTATTAAAGAGACCCAGAAATATAATAAAGGTGGGTTTACCCACCTAGTTTGAGAAGTCGGCCCTGCCAGTGAAGAGACACTTCACACGTGCTAGACTTGTATAAATAAAGGAGGCTAGCGCCTCACTTAGATACAACTAACTTGCTTAGTTTGAGAGACAAGTTCTGATCTGTTACCGAAAAAGGAGAGAGAGAGTGGCGCATATCTAGGAAAGGGCTTTCTGTATTAGCATAAGAGATCTCTTGGCATTGTATTGGCTATCTATATTAAGGAAGTTTTGGTAGGTTTTCTTCCCCTAGAGTGTTTCCCAAGATAAATGTTGTGTCTCTTGTGATTGTGTATCTCTCAGTGATCTTGAATTATGCTATTGTTATCTAATGAAATGAAAAAATCTATAATAATGGCTTAAACATTAGCAATAACTTATTATTTCTTTTAAAATGTGCTAAGGCTTGGCTCTATTACAGCCTAGAGTCAACTCTTGCGACAACATTGGGTAGTGGGGAGGGATGTCCCCATTTTCAGCAAATCTCACACCACTCAGTGTGAGGCCTAATAGAAAATGGATTCAACACACATGTCGCCAAGTATTTTCCTGACATAGGACATTCATCCCGACGGTGACCTTTTGTCCAACATGTAGTACACCATACATGTTCGTGCACCACTTTTGTCTTAGCCATATCTTGTAATTGCATTGTGAGACTGGGGAGCTAGGACTACACCTGTGCCTACCCTATTGATGCTTGACCACCTCCTTATGTCTCTTCTATATGCATTTCAATCTTCTTACCTTCTACTTGAGTAGTCACCTTCTAATAGGTGAGCGAGACTCGGATATTGGGTAGTATTCTTGCAATGAACCACTCCTTGTGTTGAACATCTTGGATTTGGAATGTCAACCTAACCAACAATATTTTGAACTGTTGGTCATAGTCCCATATGGTTTCTCCACCTTTTTACTTGATCTCTTTGATCTTTGCGATGCATTATGAATTTGAATTAGGCTTCTAAAACTCCCTAAACAAATCTCTCTTAATTTATGTCAAGAACCTTGTCTATTCTATTGATGTAGTCACCTTGTATTTCATATACCATGTTGAAGCTCTATCTTTGAAAGTGGTCTCCAACTACTTGATCTTCGACGCTTTGTATGTGATCCTCTTCATAGACCAAATAGCCTCAAACATGAACCAATTCTACTATGCATTATCCTTGCCCATCCCATGGAACACAGGTATCATCAGTGTTGTATCTTGATTCACTTTTCTCAATCTAGTGTTTTGTCCTTCTGAATGCTTGCAAGCTTTTGGTGATATTGCTTCTAAAAATATCTCCTGCGAAGTATTGTTGACTTCGACCTCTTCTTCACTCATCCCTTATCTTCTTCCTTCTTCTTATACTACTTCTATCTCTATGATGTCTCTTATTCTTTCTTCTTGGATACAAATGTGCAAGAGGGGTGGTTCAAAGAGGGCATTCCTCCATCATCTATCATCATTTTCTATGAGGGATCCTAGAGAGATTTTGACCTGTAGTCACGCAAGACCATTCACAATAGCTAAAGCCTCTTCCCCTTCCCCGAGGGGTTCCTCACCATCTTCTCCTATGTCAATGCCTCTACTTTGCGCCTCATCTTCCTCTGAAGTTGAAACATCTCTCAACAACTAAGGGGATCTGACTTAATCTTCTATGACCCTACTACCACTACTCTAGGTATCCTCACTCGATACCCTACTCCTAACACCATGTCTCCTCGAGGACCTGTCTCATTTTGTGCTCCTCTCTAACACAACACTCTCTCCCACACATCCTCCTGGTGCAGTCTCCTTCCTCTTCATTCTGGTTCTGACCCCTCATATTTCACCCCTTGATATCTTCTCTCCACAATTGTGTTTTACTTTCCTCCTTATCTCAACTCTTCTTGCGTATCTTTCGACTCTTTCTCTCCTCTACTATTTTTGGGTCCATTCTCTCCTCACCTCATCTTAGCATCATTTGGATCCTTTCTACTAGATCCATTTTCTCTCTCTATTCTTCCCCCAAACATAAGGGGGTTTACTTAGCCATCCTATCAAGATCCATGCACATCAACCCCTTCTCTACAAGCAACATTTTGATCCACAGAGGGATTTTTTCCAACAACATTTTTTGAGGACCTTCGACAAACCTTCTTTTAGCCTCACTAAAAGAATCATTATATTCGATGGTGAAATCAATAATGTATCCCTCCTTCATTCTAGTGAACCAAAAGTCAATTGCTTGAGCCCAATTATTATCTACAACTTTCAATCAATTGACTATAGTATGGTCCCAAACTAGGGGTTCTTGGATACTCAAAGCAATGTTAATGGTTGTTTTCCTCTTCAACCGTTCATACAACAAACAAGGAAACTCAACAAAGAAAAGTTCATGTAAATATGTGTAGATATACCTTTCTTTACAACGTTCAATGTTGGTTATCATACCCTTGGTCTCTTGTTGTGAAAACTCATCTTCCTTCACAAATAACTAGTCTTGTATTTCTCCCGAAATGGATTCCACCTAATTCTATCCCTTCCCCGGTCAATGCAAAACCTTCAATCCTGACAACGGAACCATTTTTTGGCTCGCTTACGCGCGTCTTTCCTAACACTAGGGGTTAATGACCCAAGGTTCATTCAGAGTTGACCAACAAAACCCCAAGGTGTCGCCATGTCAATCTTTAGTTGAGGACCAAAGAAGTTCTCACCCAAGATGCCATGAGAATCATAGAGACCATTTGGTCTTGTGTCAAATGTGAAGGGATAACGCACACAAGGAAACCATTAAGGATTTCATTCATTCATCCTAGCTCAATAAAATAATATTAATCAGAAACCATTAACACAAGCATTTATTTAACTCAAAAAATACATTGTTGTTTTTAAGTTTCTGTGGTGAGGAGTTTCGCATGTGTTGTTCGGATAATCCACAGTTGGTGTCATTTCGTCGTCGACGTTTCGAATCCGAATCAGGATTCATCATCAGGACCAATCATCGAGTTAGAGTTAGTTGAACGTCGTCAATTAATACTAGAAATGTAGGACAATTAAAAGTTATTTAATTGAGTCGACTGTCTTAATTTCGGAATATAATTTAATTTAATAAACGAGACTTAATATTAATTAATGGGACTTAAATCTGGGGTTTTGCGAATAATAGTTAGTGTGTATAAGTATAAAACCTAGGTTATACGAGGCTTTACATTATTTGTTTAGGGTTTTAGGTAATTTGTTAGGTTTTACTCTTACTTAGTTATTTAATAGTGTTGGTATATAAGTAGTGGTTTGCTTTTAATTATTTATTTCTTTTTAGGGTTTAGTTAATTAGGTTTTACTTTTAATTAATTATTTAGTAGTGTTAATGTAAATGTAGTGGGGTTATTTGTGGTTTAGGATCTTAATAACATATGTGTATTAATATTGAGGATTACTCATTTAGGTTTTTATTTTATTTAAGCACTCGGTTTTAGTTATATCTAGTTAATAGAATTGATAGTGTTATAATATAAGTTTGTAGTAATAATATCTAGTGAGGGTATTAGGGTTTGTAAAAGGATTAGGGTTTAAATTAATCAAATGTATAGAGACATGTTTTAAATTAGAATTTTTAAGTTAGTAGTGAATTCTAGGTTTCCTTACTCATTTAGATTTTTTTTATTTAAGCACAATTGATAGTGTTTTTAATATAAGTTTGTAGGGTAAAAATATCTAGTGAGGGTATTAGGGTTTGTAAAGGATTAGGGTTTAATTAATAAAGTGTGTAGTGACAAGTTTTAAATAAGAATTTGTATAGTAGTAGTAAGACTGGATAGACCCCTAAACCTATTCAATTTTAAACCAAAACAAGCGGGGAAAGAAAAGGAAAGTTCGGTGTCATACCTGATTTGTCCCATGATGTTCCCTTAATTGGTTGATTAATGGGTGCCAAAAGCTACTTACCTCTAGGCCACCGTCTCTGTTCATGTTGTTGGGGTGCTTGATTATTTCTATAGCTTCTCTTAAGCGTCTTTTGTAGTAGTGACCCTCTTTTGCTAGTATCTTGGTATTATATCAAATGACAAAGAGAAATATGGCTTTGTATTATATTCGTTGAAACTTCAGAATGCAAACCAGAACAAACTCATATGACGCATAGGAATGTGCTTTGACTCATTCTACATCCATTGCATTACACTAAATCATGCACTATATGCTCATGTTCTACACATAACTGACTCCATTACAAAATCTTTCCATTAATTCTAGAGGACTCATTACCAAAATTGATACAAAAATTAGACATAACTCATGCAAAACTTGGACTCGACTAATCCAAGAACTCAAATTGAACTCTCCCTTCTAGAATTGGATTGTTCTTCATCTTATGTTCTCTTCCTTTCTCGGGCACTCTATCACTTTCTTCTATGCTCCACTCTCTCTAGTGATCACCAGTTCCACACGATTCTATTGTCCACATGCAACCCACGTAACCTTCTTGGAGCATGGCAATCCTAACAAACTTGCCAACTCATCCATCATCTATCCCACGATCTCTCATTCTATCTTTGTTCATCATTCAAGAAGATTCCCAAAGATCTTCTTTGATTCAGTCTTCATGCGATATCTTTTAGATTCTTTTGCATGCAATACAAAACTTGATTGATGCGCACACCTTATTTCTTTTGTCGCGCAACTGTTGATGTGTGTGTGAAAAATTGATGTGTGCACACAAAACTGATGGGTGCACACAAAGATGATATGTGTGCACACACGACTAACCCAAAACCTTGGGTGCCAACACTTCTCAAGTATGGAAAAGTTAGTCAATGTGGAGGATAGGCCTATATTGTTGCTCCTAAAGATTTTTGTAGCCTTATGTGATCATATTGGATTGTAGTCTTGATTAAGAAGTTTCTTCGCACTATCGTCTGAATATTTAAGCATCATGATGGTTTTCTCAAGAGCTAGAGGACTAGAAGGTTGTGGGTGAACTCAAACTTACATTAATCCCTTTTTGTGCTTATGGATACTAACCTTGTGGCCTTTAACAAAAGTCGCAATGATGATATTTAGAAGGACTTCTTCAATTCTATAATATTGATCCCTAATGGTGAGGAGAAATTTCTATGATTACATGTTCCAACAAGCACAATAAAAACCTCAAGTGTGGTGAAGGGATATGAAAGGAAATGACCCCATCTCCCTCGCATGTTGGAATTAATCTTCATCATATCTATTGAATCCTTCATTGTGGTGTTTCGATGGTGAGGTGAGAAAATGAAGCATTTAAGATAGGGAATTCACAGTGGGTTCTAGAACATTATCAATCAGCTTGGAACTCACCTAGTAAGAAACTTTCTTGGCCTTTGTTTAAATTCAGAGTAGATTCTTTAGCATTCAAGTGATTTTGGTGGATAGTTATTAATGTGCTTTGGTTCTCGAATTTTTCTTGCGTTCTAATTCCTGGATTTAGTTACTGTAATTTGGCCCTACATTAGAGGGTGGTTTCTATGTAGCTTTGTTTACCAACAACTTTCTCCTTTCTTGGCATTTATTTCTATGGTATTTTAAGCTTCACGTGTTCTTATATGCTTGTTGTTTGGTGCTACTACAACTCTTTTTAATGTAATATTTACCCGTTTTAGTTAGAAAATATAAAATGGGAATTTATATTTTAGATTGTGCATGGAAGATGCAATGTCGGTATTCTTGCAATATGTGGATGCTCACATTTCAATCATATAAAGGATTTCATGTGTTCAAAAATGGCATGGGTAACTCCTTATTTTTACCCACTCCAACTCTCAATGCGTCTTGTTGTGAAATATACTATTGGAGTAATTTAAATAGTGGACAAACTCAACCTCTTTTTGTCCAAATTCTTTTTCAAATCGAGTAACAACTTCATTAGAAGTTATAGTTCCACTTGATTGATGGACTTTGAATATAGAACTTTGACCTTAGGGGTTTTGGTTCATTTTAAGATGACCTAGATTATTAGAATTTCGAAAAAATGAATAAATCAAGACAAAACTTTAACTTGCCAAAAAACAAAAAAGGAAGGAAAAAAATAAATTTAAGAAAAAAAATTAAATTTATCCACTTTTAACTCACTCCATATACCTTAAATTTTTTTTATTTACTTTTTATATTAAATAATTTTACACCCTATAATCATAATAATATCATTATTTTTACACTAAAATTGTTTAATATTAAAATAAATGCCAACTATCATTGGTTAATGAATTTTTGACCTTGACTCTTGCCCCCCCCCCAACACACACACACACACACACACACACACACACACACATATATATATATATATATATTGACATCCAAGTAAAACAAGGCTACATAGCAGCGTATATCTGCCACTATGTAGGGAATGTGTGGAACAACGACAGTCTGACCTTCTTCATAGTCCACAATGATAAAACCCATCTCAGAGCCCGTACTCACAGCCTTCAACAAAGCCAGCTCAGAGCCTGTACTCGCAGCCTTTTCCTGGTTTTCCAGAAAACGTTCAACATCATTTATTTTCAGCCGTCAGTGTGGCAATAACAGGTTGGCTTTAATAACCAATCAGATTTCAACAAAATTGTTTTAAATAATTAAACAAAATATAAAAATTCTTGTGTAATGTAGAACTTTGGGAAAAGATCACAAATTTTTGGTCCACGATTTGACAATGACAATAACGGGTTGGTTTTAATAACCGATCAGGTTTCAACAAAATCGTTTTAAATAATTAAAAAAAACATAAAAATTCTTGTGTAATGTAAAACTTTGGGAAAAGCTCGCAAATTTTTGGTCCACCGTCAAGTAATAGGTAGTCAACGCCCATATCGATCGCTATATACCTGAAGGTGACGGGTATAATAAGCACATACACAATATTTGCATGTAAAAAAAGATATTTATATGATTTTTACGTCCAAGTAATAATTATGCTTCTCATTCTCTCACATATAACCATGTAGATTATTTTAACGAAAAATGATATATTAGTATTCCTAGCCATGTGAGGAAATATAGTAATCGAAATGCATTAATATGGAAGAAGCGATGTATGTTGATTTTGTAAAAACTTTTTTAATGTAAGTTTTAACTAATGTATATATTTTTTTAGAGTTTAAATAACATTATGATTGATTAATTGTGAAAACCTATATCCTAATAATATATGAGTTTTTATGGTGTATTACTTAATTATCTATCATAAAACACATTTATCATTACTCAATGTTTTATCATAGTTTCTAGCAACCCAATTAAATGTCATTATCAAGTTCTATAAAAACTCTTGCAAAATCTCTATAATTCTGATTATTTCCATCTTGATTCGAGTTGCTCATCCTCCTCTTGTCGTGGTCTTAGATCAACATAATGTCATCTTTGTAATGAAATCCAATACTTACACCCTATTCTATACTCTTGCAATTGTCACTTTTAGAACCCATTCCAACTCGAAAGAGGAGTAGGAGATGCAAGTGTAACTCGCCACAGTGTGAAGAAGCCCTTAGGATCACAAGCTCTAGGAGGCTTCTTATATCGGTGGAAGGGATCATCCTTGTTCAACACTAATTCATCCAATATTAACAACTATTAAACAAGATCTAAAGGGTTCTCTTTCCTCGTGCATAATGAACAATTATTTTACGAGCCTAGGCATACCGAAGCACATTGGAAACCTTCCTTATCCATATGTCCAAATCTGGCTATGACCACCAATTTGCAAAAACAAGTTATATCTGCTTGTCTTAAATAGACTTTTCAATAAGAAAAAGACCTCAACAAGATTCACAAACAACTAAAATATTTTAATGTGGGAAAAGCATCCTTTGATTATTGATGCACTTCAAACTATTCTGCCTACAAATCAATTTTGACACATCTTATAATACAAAACAACTTTTACATCTTAGACAAACTTGCAAAATATATCTTAACCTAATAGAATTAATTAAATCAAAATGAAGTATCATTGAAATCAATAAGGATATGTGTTTCTTTTTAAGAGTTCATAGGTTCAAAGCTAAAAGAGGTGAGGTATGTACACCTACGTATACTTTAGCAGTTAAATTGTTGTGCGGAAAAGATCTCTTATCTCATACAAAAGAGAATCTCACACATCAAAGGGAATCCCTTGTCCCATAAAAAAAAAAGTTTCACACACCGAAGAAAATCCCTTATCCCATTAAAAAAAAAATTCATACATCAATTTAATATCTGAATTAACACGATCTTAAAAATATATTAGATTATATTATTATATGCAAGAACGTCCAACTTACGATACAATTCAATTAAAAATACAATAACCATACAATACAAAAAAACAACTTATGACACAATTCAATTAAAAATACAATAACCATACAATACCAAAAAAACAACTTATGACACAATTCAATTAAAAATACAATGACCATACAATACCAAAAAAAAATCAGTTAAGTATTCAATAATTAAAGNGTTTGCCATCTCGAATCCTTTTGTGGAATTTCGAGATGGATCCTACCAAATAACGTGAATCGAACACGCAGACGCGAAACCAAATAAATTTGGCACCTGCGATCGTTTTGAATAATTTCCAAAACGATGAACCCGACGTGAATCGAACACGCAACCTTCTGATCTGGAGTCAGACGCGCTACCATTGCGCCACGGATCCCTAGCCGTATAAAGTTGATTTTTCTTATCTCTTAGTGTTATTTTTCTAGGAAAAAGAAATCAACAGCACAAACTTGTTTTCAATCAAAGACGACTGACACACATGATGCCACAGAGAGATGTAGTGAGCGTGGATTGAACACGTGACCTTCAAATCTTTAGTCTGTCCAGTTGTATTTTATGTTATCTGTACTTGTTCATTGATCGTTGCACTCAAGTTTGTACACAAAGCGAAACTGAAACGCAAACGAAAATGGAGATGCGGGGTATCGAACCCCGTACCTCTCGCATGCAAAGCGAGCGCTCTACCATGTGAGATACATCCCCGGCTGGTTTCTATATTACCTCTTTTTCGTATCATATTTGTTAATTCTAGCGTTTTCCGACAACTGTAAATGCACACAGACATGAACATATAAACAAAAATGAAACATGCTATGCACTATAAAGATTAAACTCCACAAATTATACTTTCTCTAAATTTATTGAAAGCCGAGAATAATCTAATTTATGAGGGTTAACCTTTCTCAAATTTTCATCTCAATCTTTATGGAGAACATGATGTTTAATTTAAATTATTTGTTTTCTCTTAAATGTATGTATTTTAGTTTTTTAACATGGGTTGACTTGAAATTGAAATATTTATTTGTTTTTACTAAAAATGCTATATGTGAATGCATAGATATTATACAGCTTATTAATTTGAATTATTTGTTTTCAATCTTATATCTTATATGTATGTATTTTAGTTTTTTTTACTGAAATAAAAATATTTATTTGTTATTCTGAAAATGTTATATGTAAATGCATCATATTACACAGTTCATTCATGAATAGAATGTGATTTTTGAGGTATTTATGAATTTATTTAATATTATTTTGTTAATGTTTTTTTAAGTGAGTTATTTCTAATATGTTTATATAAATATTTAAAAGATTTATTTCAATCTTGGGTTTAAGTATTTAGAGGGATTAAATTTGTAAGTGTAAATATATTTGACAATATAAAAAGTTACAGAAAGCTTTGCACATTGAGAGATTTGATCCCTCTTCATTTAAGCTTATTAGATTGAGGATTAAGATGAATCTAGATTAATTATAATTAAAGTATATTATTTAAAAAATAATAATGTGAAATCTAACGTGATTTCAACATCGCACTCATTCACTCGTTCTCTCCACACAATAACTATGTTAAATTGGTTCTTTATACCCACTCACCACAAGACTATAAAACTATAATGCCTAGTCAGTTAACTATAAAAATATGATTAGTGTTTAACTCAATGTAGTGTCTAACATCCATATTACGTGGATATTTAAAGTTGTATATCCAACTCTCAAATCTCCCCATGCCTCAACATCATATTCCTCATCACTACATTGATAGTGATGCAGGACCATCAACCCCCACCAAGTGAAATTTGAATATTTGAACTACTAGAAGGCAGAACATGGAGACGCAGCTACTAGAGGACAAGATTTGTAGTTGTTTCTTATAAATTGTAAACTTGTGAATTGTTTGATGCGGCCATCCAAATGATGAACAGGCCCGCCATGGCGCCATTGTATTGTATTGTGTAATCAAACCCACGAAATGATTGAGTGAGGTTCTCTTTCTAAAATTATGTTCTTTGTGATTGCATAATTATGATGAGCGCGAGTTTGTATAGTGAATTCTTGTGTTTGAAGTAAATGATTGGTGTATGAATGCGTTGAAGCATTTATGTTTCTGCACTCCATGCATTGATTAAAGCATGATCAATAGAAAAACATTTTTAAGCTAGGATTGTAGATCCAAGAGATTGATACCAACAAGGGAAGGGTGGATTAGAGCCCACGTGGAAGGGTGGATTAGAGCCCACGTGGAAAAGATACGTTATCATTGTTGATGTTTTGGTAGTGGGAGGTATTAATCTCCATGGATAAACCTTTGATTAGAATAAAATATTCTGGAAACAAGAGAAAACTTAAACATATGTGTGAAAACCCTAGAAGACAAGTCGGAGCAACAAAATAAGTAATATTGAAGTATTATATGCAGAAAATGGCAGGTCAGTCCTGTTTGAAGAGACACTTGTTCACATAGATAGATTAGTATAAATAGAAGGCACTTTAGCTCATTTGGAAAAACACACACTCACCCAGTTGGTGCACATATCTTAGAAGTGCAGTAGCAACAAAAATAGTGCGCAAGTCTCGAAGAGGAGCAACAACAACGACAGTCGTGCAGCATCTTGTTCAACCTTTTTGGTACTCTTACTTGTGCGCTACCTTGGAGAAGGTGTGCTCTTTTGGTTTATCTATTGGTTCTAGTGTGGCTTCCTGGACTCATTCTATCCAACAAGGTTAAGGTGCTCGGGGGTGGCTTTGTGCCTATGGTTGGGTGACAATGGTGTAGCATTGTCTATGGTGAAACGAGCACAATATTCTAATAGGTTATGGGCCCACCCCACCTTCAGAAAAGTCTAACCATTAGAAGGTAGATCCGCAACTCTATGTCAAGCTCGTTGTAGAACAATTGCAGTTGCAGCTAGGGTTTTCAATCTTGCAGCAACAACAAACCCTAACCCGATTGTTTGGGCACTTTAAGTGAAACGTTTGGTATAATTATTGAATATCTTAGTGCACCCTTACCCAATGCATCTCTTGGTGTTCTTAGCCATAAAAAATGTCAAAATTGAATTTTTGGGTCAAAGTCAAAAGAATGGTCAAGGTCAAAGTCAAAGACAATCATGAATTCCTCCATAAAATCAGAGTGGCGCATCAGAAGCATGGTCTCTTGGCAGAGCATGGAAGACAAGGATTGACATCATCCTTGCAAAGAACAAAGGGAAAAATTATGGAACCACAAACTGAAGAGTAGGCGACAAAAGATGAAGAGTTTGATTTTTGAAGCTTCCAAGCACATGAATGTGGAGTAGGAGAAACAATAAAAAGAAACTACTCCAAATCTGAATCTCTGGAAAGAGAAGGGATCTTTGTCCAAGAAGCAATCGTAGATCGAGAAAGATCTCAGATCTAATACATTCAGAGGAACAACACACTCTCCAGGTTGTAAAAATTACTTGTCTCAAAAGAAAAACAACTCAAGTGAAACAATAACCAAACTCCAGGTTTTTCATGTGAGGTTTGATATTTTTATTTATGCTTGAGTATTGCAATCCTTTAGATTTTATTAATGCTAGGAACAAATGAATACTTAGTAGCATGTACTATTAATATAAATGCTTATTGTACTTAATTGCAATCTGAACTAACATCTCCTCTAGAAGGTATTTCTTGTTCTTGTTCTCAAGCAAGACACCTTGGTAATGTTATAATGAATTACCATGAAATTGATATGTTCTTATATAAAATGTTATTATGTTGGAAATACTTTTTCTCTTGTTGTTCTTGTTTTGGGCAAGTTATCCTATGTATACCAGGAAGGTTACCATAGAAAAGAAAGACTTGAAAGGACTCAGAGGTAGTCAAACTTCATAGGGAGTCAGTGATCATGAAGAAGAAAGGTTTTGTGACACTTTGCGGGATACATAAGAGCATGCAACAGATGGAAGTGTGGTTCGAGGATTCTCTCAGTTAGAGGGAGTTGATGGCAGAATTCGAAAAGAAGGATCTTGTACGCTTCATGCCGAGTTGTAGGCTTTGTGCCGAGTTGTAGGCATTTCTGTCGAGCTGTAGGCTTCGTGCTGAGTTGTAGGCCTTATGCCGAGTTGTATTCCTTGTGTCGAGTTGTATTCCTTGTGCTGAGTTGTAGGCTTCATGTCGAGTTGTAGGCCTTGTGCCGAGTTGTAGACTTCATGTCGAGTTGTTGGCTTTATGTTGAGATGTAGGCTACTCCAGTGAGATGATCTGGTATGTCGAGTTGTTGCTACAACAATGAGATAGTCTGGTACACTAGTGGTGTAGTCGAGAACCTGTATGGCTATGGTGGTGTTGCTCGTAATATGATCTAGATGATTATGAGATAGCTTGTGTAGCTCTGGTGATGCTACCAATCTGCAAGACCATGTAGGTATTTCCCATGCAATGTGAGATGGATGTATAATGATGGTAGTAATGATGATACACACGACATGGGTGTAGCCATGGGTGAGCACCTCGTGCGGGTGTATCCCATGACAATGATGGTGACACACACTACGAGGTGTATCTCTAGTGTTCTCTAGCGGGGTGTGGCCGCTAGATGAGATTAACAGGTCCACATGGGTGTATCCATGTGTGACGTAATGATGCTACCAGTAGCATGGTCTACATAACCATGATGAGAGGGTCATGTCATAGTGAGAAAGGCTATGAAGACCAGAAGGGAACATCATGGTTAAATACCTCCCTAGCTAAGAGGGAGTGTTGATGTTTTGGTAGTTGAGCGAGGTATTAACCTCCATGGATAAACCTTTGACTAGAATAGAATATTCTGGAAGCAAGAGAAAACCTTAACATATGTGTGAAAACCCTAAAAGACAAGTCGACTCAACAGAATAAGTAATATTGAAATATTATATGCATAAAATGATAGGTCGACCCTGCTTGAAGAGACACATGTTCACATGGCTAGATTAGTATAAATAGAAGTCACTTTAGCTCATTTGGAAAAACACACATTCACTTAGTTGGTGCACATATCTTAGAAGTGCAGTAACGACAGAAGTAGTGCATAAGTATGGAAGAGGAGAAAAAATAGTTGCAGTGGTGCAACACACTCTTGTTCAACCTTTTTGGTACTCTTACTTTTGTGCTACCTTGGAGAAGGTGTGCTCTCTTGGCTTATTTGGTGGTTCTAGTGTGGCTTCCCAGAATCATTCTATCTAGCAAAGGTTAAGGTGCTCGAGGGTGGCTTTGTGCCTATGGTGTAGCATTATATATGGTGAAACAAGAACAATATTCTAACAATCATGTTGCATGATATCTTGACAGAATCGTCGTAATCAATTTACTGACGAGATCAAGCTCGAGGATAGACCAATAATTGAGATTATTTCCACGTTAAGGATCACCTTGTCATGATTGAGATATGGGGATTTCTCTCCCTATCAAGATTTATAGAATAACATTGAAATTATTGTTGCCATAAATAGTATCCAACTAGATTTGTGGGACCATAACCCACAAGTCCAAGAATCATGATCTTGAAAAGCTAGATTTGAAAGACCCCTAGAATCGTCTTTCATCATATAGGAAGTAGCTCAACACCATCGTGGTGAGCTATCTCGAATTGGTGAGTACTTTGATATTCATGTAGAAAGTCTTGGGGTCAATCCCCTAGGTTGGTTTCCTTTGTTGCATACATCACTCAAGGTCCCTAAAAGGTTAAGCATTGTAATCAACGTTAACAGGTTTATCCTAGGTATTGTTTGTGAAATGCAAGAAAGTGTTTGATGGTTTCCCTGTGAGGTTTTCCTAGGGAAAAAAAGGAATTATTTGTTGGCGCTAAGTTATGCAGTGTTGTTGCTTCAGTGCATGTGTGCACACACACTGACCTTCATAAAACTGGGGGGTTTAAGACCCAGGGTTCGTCCAGAGTGTGTTGAAAAAAACCCCTAAGCATCGGCATATCAATCCTCGGTCGAGGCCGAGGAAGGTCTTGCCTGATATGTAGAGAAGATCACAAAGACCATAAGGTCTTGTGTCAGGGATGGAGGATCAAACATAACTGCAAATGGAATCCATGTAACTCATATATAATAATCTAACAAAGACTAAGAATTAAAACAATACATGCACATGTGTTACTCATTCATCACAAACATAGAATATAACATAACTTCCATATATTTATTACTGAACATATTCCATCATATCAGAGATATACAATGTGCTAAATAACTGAGTTGCACAACATAAGACTTCATCTCATTACTATAAAAACAATGGGAATATAAAAAAAGGCACCTTGCACTAAATGTTAAGACTCAGACAGATACAAGACACAAGAGACTTCTCCATACAACATAGGATTTCCCTAGACTAACTTATAGATCTGGTGTTGATGCTTTTCCAAATTCACTAGCCTCTTTCTATAACTGAGAGATCTCTTTTATATCTTCTTCTACTGAGGAGAATTGTCCTTCAATGTTCTGCTCCACTCGCTTATATGATCTAACAGCCTCGCACGCTTGTGGTACCTTCCAGGGCTCCACATAGGTTCTATGCATCCGTGGAAATCTTAACTACCTTGGCCAAGTCATCTTATGGTGACCCCACGTCTTCATTTGTTTTTGGCAGTAACCATTCTGAGAGATATCCCAATGATTCCTTTGTTTCTTCTAACGAGCTTCTTGATTTATGACACTACTGACAAAACTCGGACCAATGCGCCCAACTGAAAAAACTCAGACCGATGCACCTTTGACCACCTTAAGACTTGGCACACTACTCAACAAAACCCGATCTGATGTGTGCACGGTGGCATTCTTCTGTGCATCTACTTAAGCGCTCGCAAAATTACCGGATGAGTGTGCACAACTTTCATTTATGTGTGTGCACAAAAATGGACCCAAAACTTTGGGTGCCAGCATGCCCCCATCACTATTACCTGGCTTGTCCTTAAGCCATATGCTTCATAGTCCTTAGGGCAGAGTGTTCGAAAGAAGATATCGTCTTTGTGCAAGACAGTTGTGATTGTGTCCCGCATTACGAACTGGGATCTTCAGGGGTGCTTGCAGGGAACTATAGCCAAGAAGCATGTCTGCCTCAAGAGAGAGCATCATTCGCTACTCTTCATGTTGTTTGGGGGTGGCTGGGATGAGTAGGAATTCTTATTCGGTGAAATCTTGGGGGTTATGGATGAGGTGTCAGAATCAGAGCGTAGGGATAGAATGAATCAGAAGACTAAACAGAGATCGTCCTGGCCTGTGTGGTCCTGGGGTAGAAGAGGTTCATGTGTGGGTAAGGAGGGGGTTGGGTGAGTCCCTGAGAAAGGGCTCGTATGAACAATAAAGTTGATGAAGCATGGTGTAGAAGGCGACAACGATGGGTGTAATAGTTTCGTTGATGATACCTTTTCTATATGGCCCCATGGTCATGACAAATTGAATGAATTTCTTGACCATCTTAATGAACAGTCTAGTCATATCAAATTCACTATGGAGGTTGAAAATGACGGTATTCTTTCCTTTTTAGATGTCCAGGTTACTAAAAAACATGATGGATTTTTAGCCCACCAAGCTTATAGGAAAAAAACCAACACTAAACAATACCTTCATGTCAATTCCCACCATCATCTTTCCCATAAACCAGGGGTTTTCAACACCCTAGCTACCAGAGCCTTGAGAATATCTCACGAAGAACATCTTAATGAATAAAAATCCCATCTCCTCAAAGTTTTTAAGGATAATGGATATAATAGCATCTAGGAATTAGGGCCTTTCAAAATTCCAATAAAGGACCTAGAGATAAGGAACAAACTAATAATGACGTGTCCAAATTTTTATTTCCATACATACATGGGACAACCGATAACCTTGTTGGAATTTTAAAGAAGAAAAATATTGGGGCAACCTTAAATCCCATAAACATTATTAGAAATTCCCTCATATCTGTCAAGAGCCCCACTAATCCCCTTGAGAAAAAATGTGTCTACATGATCTCTTGCTCCTATGGAAAGCAATACATAGGAGAAACAAGTCGCTCCTTTAAGGTTAGGTTTCAGGAACATGTTGTTGATGTCAAGCACAATTGCACTCGTCCCTCCGCTTTGGCCGAACACTCAAACAAGACTAAACATCACATTTGTATTGAGGAGGCCAAAATTCTTTCTATAGTATATCACTATCACAATAGGAAATTTAGGGAAGCTATCGAAATTGAAAAACAACCTAACAACCTAAATAGGGATGACGACTGAAAGATTAGTCAAAATTGGATCCCAACTTTGTCCATTAGAATTGATTCTAGGTAATTAACCATAAATCATTTTAGGTATTTCATTATATAGTGAGTCAGATTTCTACTAAATCTTAAACATAATTTTTCATATAAATACCTTGTTATTGATCTTATTTTCTTCATATCTTATCCTGATGATGGACCACATTTGTTTGGTCTAAAATGTCGATTTGTAAATTGTTGTGATGGATCTGAAAGAATATCATCAAAATACCACTGATTGCAGAGGTATTAGAACTGAAATGATGGGTGTAAGGTGGAGCAGGGAGTCTGTAAGAGAAAGTAACTGAGAGTTTAGGAAGCGAGGAATTGCACTGATGATATGGGAAAAGTTGGATGAGGGTAGAGGGATCTCTGGAGCTACTTAGTTGAGCAGATAAGGAAACCCCAATGGAGAGTTGGGTAAGGAGTGTCATGAGGAGGCAGTTGGGGAAACACAACATTAAGTTGTTTAAAAAAGGTAAGGGTCGGGGGTCAAGGATTAGGAATATATAGGCATGAGGGGGAGATATGAATTTGGGAAGAGGTATGGTGGGAAGGGTGAGCGGGAGTGATGAGAAAAATTGTGGAGGACAAGTAGATCCAAGATTTAGATTGGTCGTACTAAAGAGGGTTATCGAAGAATGTGAATATATGCTTGATTAGTGACTTGGGGTATACGGGAATGAATTATCTAGGATCGTTGGTGTACTAAATCTAGTGATGAGTGCATGCATTACCTCCTCTTTCCCAAGACAAACAAATATTTGGGGTTTCGAAACAAAGATGAGTGTGCCCCATTCTTATAGACTCTTGGTGGGTCAGTGTGTGGCACAAGTCATCTCAGAACAGTCGTAGGTGACTTGCATAACAAACAAGGCAAGGCAAGCTTGATGCACAATGGTGACGAGTCTTGGACTTGGGAAAGGCATGGTGAGTCGACTAGACTCACCAAGTGGAATTGAGTTCCCAAGTCTTCGAAAGATGTGACAAAGTGTGGAAGATGTCTTGTCTTGATATGGGGCGTCTAACGAATGAGAACACCCCTTAGTGACAAGTCGACTTGGTGTGGGTGCTTAGTGGACAGGTGGGACCCTTGGACAAGTTGTTTGAGAGTGGGCGCTCGATGTTCCCAACTGACTTGGTGACATGGAGAGTTGGGATTCAGCTTGACCCTCCCTCCCAAGAGATGTGTCATTTCACCAACGGTCGCGTTAGTTGGAGACATATATATGGGAGGGAGGACAACGAGCCAAAACCAACGAAGGGTGTCACACATACTTGAACATAACATAGAAGGAGTTTGCAGTTGGCTTGGTGAAGAGGAGGACGTGCTCCTCCTCAAGGGGCAGAGCCACAGTGAAGTGAATTTTGTGATCTTGGGGAATTCTGTGGCAAGATGAAGAGAGGGGAGATTTCATTTTCTGAGGCAAGTTGATTGAGGGGTGACTTGGTTGTTTTGGGAAAGTTGGATTGAGGTTGTGTTGATGGGCACTCTACAAGTCTGGGAAGAGCCAATGAAGATGGTGAAGTAAAATTGGGGCACTCATGCAAGAGAAGATCCGTGGAGTCTTAGTGGTGACTTTGTTGGATCTTTGTGGTGGAGTTTTTCCAGAAATGAGTGGAAGTACCATAAGTGTGCGAAGACTTGGCATGAGGTAGAGAAGACCACCAAGAGTAGGGAAGGTTGCGAATGAAAGATTAGACGAGTGGGCAGATCATTCGACATAGCTGAGAGGTCTGCGACGAGAGGAGCAAAACTAATGAAGACTCCAAGTCTTGATGAGCCATGCACTCCTTGTCTATTTTTCTATTGTGATGAGCTACAACTCGATTCTTTGTATGTTAATGAAGAAAAGGGTGTTGGGCCATTTTTGTTTCCCTATTATACATGTTGAGTTGTCTATTATGCATACTTTTGTTCTTTGTTGAAGCATTCTAAGTATAATAAACAAGATAAATGTATAACTATTTTAACGAAGAAGAAATGAAGATAGGCATAGTCTGGGTTAAGCACTTTGGTGTGGTTTTTCCCTCAAACGAAAGGTGTCGGTGTTGCATGATGTTGGGGAGCGTTGGATGTTTATGCCATCCAATAGAGGGCTACCCAACACCATGATCGATAGCATAATGAAGTTTGGGTTGCAGTGCAGTCAACTGAGCACAATTTCCACCGTGATAACTTCATGCCATGCACAACCGAGACTTGTACATGGTGTCTTGATGTGAAGCATTTTGGGGAACGATGATAATAGATAGAGAAGAAGGGTGTAGTTGAATGAATGGTTCAGATCACAGTTGAGCACATTTTCCACCATGTCGACTTTGTGTCATGCACTATCAAAGAATAATTTGAGTCAGTTGGGTTGCAAATGACGATCACAACTTTCAGACGGAAGTTGGTTAACAACATATCATATGAATTAACGATCGATTTATGTGCATGGTGTCCTGGTGCAGAAGCACTTCAAGGTGTGAAGATAACATACAGAGAGAATGGAATATGGGTTCGATTTAAGAGAAGGTGTCTTGAATAAAGTTTTGGGTATCNGAAGTGTGCGAACTTGGGATTTTCTAAAAAGAGACAAGGACGAGTTTGTGCAGGCAGGTCGTTGGTGGAGAAGTGATCTATTTCGTGGGTGTGACCGAGGAAGCCTTCATGCAGGTGTGTTGGATCTGTTTGAGACAACACAAACATAACTTCAACAAAACACTTGCTTGAATCCAACGAAGGAGGAGTTGACATATTTGATCGTAACTTATGGAGGTGTCTAGGGCATGGGTGCCTTAGGTGCACTGGTTCTGTCTTGAGGAGACTTGATGTCACAGTGAAAATCCAATTGATGAAGTGTTTGGTCAGTACATTGAGACACATTGTGGAGGTGGATGCAGACTTATGCAGATCAAAGGATCGCATGGGAATGAAGAAACGAAGCACAAACGAAGAGTAGTATGGAGGTGACTGATGGGTGTGAAAGACTTGTACACTTGGAGAATTTCATGGATAGGTGACAAAGACGATGGGAGGTTGACTGATGAAGCCAAACTTATAATTGACTTAAGAAAAATTGTCGATGTGAACCATGGTGGCATGGAGGGCACAGTTGCAGTAATGATGAGACAATCATGGGCATCCTAAAGTTCATGGGATGGGTAAAGAGAGTGAATTTGGTTGGTCACATAGGTGGTAGATTTGCGATGATATCCTTGAGATTTTGAACAACTTGGACGTGAGATGGGCTAGGTACATCGATGGAGGAAGTGACAACAACTTTCGCAACATAGTTTATGAATTTTGAAGGAAGACTTTGTTTTGGGGTGACATCACAACACGACAAAGCAAGTGAAATTTTTCTTGGTGAATTTTGTATGGAGGATTCAAGTTGCGGATGAGAGGAGATCAATTCAACTTGGAGGTGTGCCATCTTTCAAGTAATCATGGTTGGAATGGCCAACCAACTTATTCAACACTTGGGCGAGCTAGTGCGCAGTGACACAACAGAGGAGTCAAACTTTGGGAGCACAATGATTCGTTTATGCAGAACATGGTTATTGCAAAGGAAATTCTTGACAAAGTGGGAGGAAGATCATCGACAAGTTTGATCTTTCCTTGGTGACTTTGGAGTCAAACATAGTGATAGGATGAAAACATAAACATCTCTATTTGGTTGTGCAAATGTGCATTCTCATGGTTTGGATAGGAAGTTGGGTTGATCACCCAATGAGTTTGAAACATTGGGGGATATAATGTGCAAAAACATGGTTGAGTGGGTGGAGTACATTGCAGGAGGTTGCAACAGTTTGACACTTAGATATTTTTTAGTTCTAGTTGAGGTTGCGATGGAGGTTGCAATTTCAATAGGGCATAGTGCAATCGCCACGACAATGAAGGAATCTTGGATTACATTGTGGGCATATTTGGGAGGAAGCAGGTTGGGCACACCATGAATTTGGGTAGTGACGAAATTTGCACGATGTTACATATTGATTGTAGGAGTTGTGGAAATTTTGGGTTTCCACAGGAAACTTGAAATCTTCACTAAGAAAAAATTTGGGGTTTCCACTTCGGCATGAAACTTGGGGTTTCCAGTGACAGTATGGGGCACGAGTTTGGGAAGAATTGGAGATGACATATTTTGTGAATGTTACTGAGGGTGACAAAAATTTCTAGTGGGGGAGTGTGTACCGACTCTAGCGATGAGCACGCACGTAACCTCCTCCTGGCTGAGATAAACAAAGATTTGGGGTTACGAAACGAAGATGTGCACGCCCCATTCTTATATACTCTTGGTGGGTTGAAGTGTGGAAAAAGTCATCTCAGATGAGTTTATTGACATTATGGTAGTTGTGGGAGGTATTAAACCTCCATGTGTAACCCTGACAAGAATATAATATTATGGGAAGCAAGAAGAAACCCTAAAGCATTGGACATAACCCTAGAAGACAAGTCGACTAAAGAAAATAATTAATATTGAGTTTTTAGCCTCCAGAAAGAGAATTCAACCCAGACAATTAAGAAAGAGTAGTATACATGCAGGATGCCAGAGCTCATTTGGATACACACAACTCACAACTGCAAAAATATAGTAAGTGCCGAAGTTTGGAGAGTCGTTGCAATTGCAGCTACTGCAACTTGTACTTTCAATTTTAGGCTTGGAATTTCTCTTGCTTATGGTTTGGACTTTCTTCTTGGTACACTAGCTCTGGAGAGTGATACACTACCTTGATTGGCTATTAGGCTTAGGGTTTTCTTCCAAAATTATTCTCTGCCAAGGTGAAGGTGCTCGGGGGTGGCTTCGGCCTATGGTTGGGTGACAATATTGCTATATTGTCTATGGTAAAATGATCACACCTACTTTTCTAATAGGTTATGGGCCCACACTATCTTCAGACAGTCAAACCGTTGGAAGATAGATTGGGAGGATTTTCTCAGTTACAATTGCAGTTGCAGTCAAAGTTTTTGTTGCTGCAACAGAACCCTAACCCTCTTGTTAAGGCACCTCAACTAAAGAGATTGCCCTAATTTATGGATATCCTAGTGTGCCCTAACCTAGTGCATCTCCTGGTACTCTCAGCAAGCTAAGACGTCAAGTTTGATTTTTTGGTCAAATTCAAAGGTTGACCAAGTCAAAGAAGTCATGATTTACTCTATGAAGTCAGAAAACAAATTAGAAGGGGCTTCTAACTTTAGAGAATGGAAGACAAGGATTTATCTCATCCTTGCCAAGAATAAAGTGTTAGATATCGTGAAAGGAAAGATCATGGAACCACAATTTGAAGAAGGAAAAGAGAAGGAACCTTAGAACGTTGTAGTTATGGAGAAGTTCAAGGACAATGACATCAATGCTATGAGTATCATATTGGACTCTATAAAATACCACTTGATACCCTACATCTCTCATCTTGACTCATCTAAGAAGATGTACAATTCCCTAACTAAACTCTTCTCAGTCTGAAGAATGACCTATGTGACATGAAAATGAATGATGATGACAACATAACATCATACATTGTAAGAATTTATCAGTTAAGAGATCAACTACAAACTATTGAAGAAATCATTTTAGAAAATGAACTGGTAAATATAGTACTCAATGGCCTTCCCAAGACATGGGATGCATTTGCCGCAAGCATGAACACAAGAAAGGAATTTCCCACATTTGAAGAACTGTGGACTTGATGTGCACAAGAATAATCAAGGATTAACTCAAAAGAGAAATCCCAAAATAAATACGATGATCAAGCCTTCACAACAAAGTTCAAGAATTCCAGGAATAAGAAGTTTGGCTTAAGCAAGAAACAAAATCAAGAAAAAGATATGTCAAAGATACAATGCTTCAACTATCGAAAATATGGTCACTATAGGAACCACTGTCCTAAGTTAAAGAAAAGAAAGGAAACAAATGAAGCAACAATTGTTGAAGAAAGGGAACCCTCAAAGAAAGCCAAGCAAGATAAAACAAACTTCTTCTTCTAAGTCAAGGTAACAATATTCTTAAAAGTTCTTGTACATACCATGTTTAGATAGTTCCTATACATATCATGTATATCTATTTCTTAGAAGATAAGATGGTCAAGTGAAACAATACCTATGGAAGAATAACCAAATAAGGATTGTTATCAAGATGACTACAAGTGAAGTAATACACATGGAAAAGATGAAGTATGTTGACAATATTTGGTAACAATTCCTGTGGAAGCTATCATATAAGTAAAAACTTCCAGATAGGTCGAAATCAGAATCAAACTTGAAGAGACATAGAAGAATTCAAAACAAAGAGAATTCAACAATCAAGAGAAAATTAGAAAAATACTTGTGACACTTTGTAGAAGGCAATAAGCATGCAGACGAAAGCATTAACTCTCTTAGATGGAGGGAGTTGATTACAAAATTCCAAAAGAAGAGCATGCATTCATGAAGAAAGTATTAGGAGGGAGATAATCCTAAATGATATGATCCATTTAGGATTATGAATTATCTATCCATGTTCCCATTGAAAGTAGCAACCATGATAAGCAACACGTGTTCAATTTGACTCTAGAAGAAGTCTTCTTCGAAAAGAAGCATTACGTATCCTTGATTGTCCATCTACATCTATGTTCCTATGATGAAATGAAGAAGTTGGAATCTTCAGGAAGAAAGGGCATGGAATATATAGAAAACTCTATGGACCCAAGAGCTAAAGAGAAACATGAGGAAAAACATGAAGATTCCAAGAAAGAAAGAAAATCCAGAAGAACCAGTTATTATACCGAGAATCAAAAGACTACCAACTTGGTTTGAACCCACTAGAAGCAATCAAGCAAAAGAAATGGAAGTCATGATAAATAATAGTGTATGTAAGAACATGTGAAAAAGACTTATGAACGAAAGCATTGCGAGATTCATAGGATCTTCTAGAAGGAGGGAGAAGAATATGACGACAACTCATTTCAATAAACCAGATATAGCTCCTGCAGTATCCATGGATTGAAATTTACATGTAAAATATTATTCTTCCCAAATAAAGCAAATTGAGAAAGAGTCTTATACTAGAAAGAGACCCATGTATGCAGATATAAGAAGACCTTGTATGGATTCAAACAACTTGATGCAGATTATCTCATATACAACATAAGCGTGGTGAAAACTTTCTATGACATAAATAGTGTATCAGAATGGTTACTCAGAAGTCCGGGATGATGGATTTCTAATCCATGAAAAACTCTCATGATGACAGAAGAAGTGTTACTTGGATATGTTTTAGTTTGAGCTTTGCCACAATGTCATGAGCTAGTAGGAAAAAAAAGTATTGAATTTGACCATGATATATTGTAATGATCATAGATATATGAAGTCTTTAGAGAAAACTAGTGTTCCATGACAGATCGAAGTACATTGAGATCAATCATTATATTCTTCGTGATGAAGTCCATAAGAAAGAAGTGGTTCTCTAATATATCTCCACAAATGAGCAGATAACAGATATTTTGGTAAAGCCTCTTTCCAAGATGAAAAGTTTGTGTACTTAAGAGACAAGTTGGGGATCATGGAGATGACTTCCTTATTGAAAAAGGAAGAGATTACTCCCAGTTTGGGAGGGAGCACTGATATGTTATCGATTTATCGACAATCATTTTTCAGCTCGAAAAATGGTCCAAGATGAGCAGTTCCTTTCCAGTTTGGAAAGTGGTTTGAGATTTCTAACAAACATGCATTTTCCAGTTCAAAAAAAGTTCCAAATCAAATAGTCATTTTCGTAATGAAAATGGTTCGATAGATTGTTGATGTACCAAAGACAACGATTCCCCTTGTGTCCAGTGTGGGGGAATGGTCTAGGAAAGTCATTCTTCTTGGAAATCACTCTGAGAAGTGGTCAAGTAGAATGGTCTTCCTCTCCGAGCAATCATTCTTTCAAAGTTCACAGTTGTGAGCACTTTCGAAGAATGGTCCGTTTTGGAGTTTGGTGCAGGACAATCATTCCCTAGGGTAGAATCATTCTCTCCAGGTTTCACTATGATTAATGTC
>JASDQU010107803.1:67583-81629 GCA_032191745.1 Picea mariana
ACTTCATTCTTTGTCTGATAGTGATTAGGGGTTTAAAAGAGGTCATAATTTCTTTCCTTCCTAAAACCTTGGCAATCTTATCTGTGACACCTCGAATGTAGGGAAGAAAGGCTCTACTGTTTGAGGTTTGATCATTCTGTATACGAGTCCTCCTTTCTTTCTTATCCATTGCCTTAGTTTGTGTAGATATCTTAAGTAGTTTACTTGTGAATTTATGTTCATAAAATCTAATCTATACTTGCGTAGATAATCATCACAATTTCTGAATTTCAAACACTAAACCTCCAATCCCCATACAAAGAATCAGTTGGGGCTTTCATGCACATGGCGACCTTGTCGCTCACAAAGAGCCTTAACCCATTCCTTTGGGTTGAATGGTGTAATATTCACTTGTAATTAGTTAATCTTGTCATATTTTCATTGTATATTTTTTCATTCACTAATCTATACGTGGCTGCCCCTAAAGGAGCCATGCAAAAATCAGCAAGCTAAATACATGCAAAAATCCTCAAAAAACTTGAAAACAATTCAGGGGTCCACCCCATACACTCAAAACAAAATTATACTATTTAGCTACATACATATACATATTATTTAGCCGTGACATATATGTCACCTACCTATTTATTTGTTTTTTGTATATAAGTTTTAGGTAGATTTCAAATTCAGTAACCAGGAGGCACGCTTGTGAAAGCAAGACGTGACTTCGCCACATGGATGGCCTGGTGTTTCATTTCAAGCAATTTCAATTTTGTAGGATACTAAGAGTCAAATCCAGGGAGTCTTCATCAGGATCCCCTCGGAAGTTGTCTAGTTAGTATAAATCAAGTGGTCTTTCCTTAGTACCACATAGTCAAGGAGTTGATTAGCTTAGCTTGGTTGGAATACTACTCTTCTTGGGTAAGCTCAACTAAAACTCCCTTTAGGGGGGTCCTGAGCCTCTTCCTTTTTGTAGGTATCCTTCTTCCATCCAACCAGCTTTAAGATCCCAAAAGCGCTAGTGACAAGAATTGGCTAATCCCTGCTTCTCAGAACTGCATGGGCCACTCTTCAACCTAACCACCATGGTCTATTAAGACTACTCTTCTTATACTAGTTGGAATAGTTCTGGGATGTGTTTGAATGATCGAGATAACCTTCAAAATAGTGTGGTGGCCAACGCATGTGTTAAAAAATAAAAATTCACCATTAAAATACTTTTAAAGTCAACCTTTCGTCAGTCCACCTTTCACCCATGATTCAAAAATTGAATTTGTGAATACTTTCCCTTATACCATAGTTGTAATGGCTTTTAAAAATGTTGTTCATTCCATTTTACATCCCCCTTTTGATTTGAATTTCTTCTGGGATCACTTCCTGGGTCACCCCGGAGGGTTTTAAGCCATTCCAAGCTTGTTTCCCTGTCTTAAAAGTTTCGAACAACTTTTTGTTCACAATTTACAGGCATTTAAAAGGACTTGGTTGTATCTTTTAAGCTCATGTTTCACCCTTGTTTTCAATTTTTTTACTTGAGGCATCCATTGGTTAATTACCTAGGACATCGGTTTACCTCAGGGACCCATTCTGGGCCATTTTTCAACGCTTTAAGGGAGTGAATAGATCGTTGTTCGCTTTATTTTAGTTCGCTGTCCAAAAAATCAGAGAGCTCATTTTCATCCTATTTTCCATAATTTTCACCCCCCATGCCATTTTCGCCATCCAGGAAGCTGAGGGAGGACAACACCCAGGGTGGGTGGTCCTGAGAAAGACTTCTTGTAAGTCTTTCACCTCTCCTTTTCCCCCTTCATTACCACCTCAAGCAAAGGACCTCCTGAGGTGCGGGTAGTCTCTGTCTCGTCCCGAGCTATCAAAACGGTTGTAACCGGCTTCACAACTGGATAGGTCGGATCTCTCCCAATGAATAGATTTTGCTTATAACAGTTAGATGTTAACATGTATCTTTAAAGAGTAATTTAACATCTAAGGATTTTCATATCAAGATGGTATCAGAGTTGGTTTTGACAGGTGTTTTCAAGTAAATGTGACGAGGTCCAAGACTTAAGTTGGTGGAGGTGTTTGAAGACTCCTTGTTTGGAAAAACAGATCTCTTTGTTTCAAAGGACAACACGAGTACATCTCCCATGAAATTAAGGATTCATAGGGACATGAATCGATATATTCGGAAGGAGAATTCAGAATTAAGGATGCAACTACAATCCCTCGAGGAAGAGAAGCAGAGGATTCAAGATCAATTGATATGTCATGAATAATTCCTTAAAGGGATTATTCATGAATTGGAAAGGGAGTTGCACGATAAGGACCAGATATTGGCACCATTCTATGAAGTTGGGAAAGTGGAGAAGGAAAAGTATCATATGCCAGAGAGACTATATCCTACGAAAGGTTTACAGATAGTAACCAAGGAAGATAATTCATCATATTCTTCTTCTCCCCGTCAAGATGGAGAATGCTCTAGGATGACTAAAGTAAGGAGAACTTCAAATGAAAAGGTATTTCATAAGCAGTTGGCCCTACCAGAACAATCTTCCATAACAGGAAAAGGTATCAAATGCATGACATCTCCACAAAGAGATGAGCATTCTAAAGAGGGAATGAAGACATTTCCCACTAGTAATACTGACATGAATTTATGGTCTACATATCCATGTGATTTCTGTGGAACTAATAACCATAATATAGTGAAATTTCGGAGAAAACAATCCTTGCAAGAAAATACATACAAGAAAAAGGCTGGAAGTAGAAGTCATTTTCCAAGACAAAAGAATGAAAAAAAAGGATTGCGACTCTAGGACAGGAAAAAACATTTTTGCATTCATTTTGGTAAGAGTGGACATCATATAGAGAAGTGTTGGACACTTTATCCACAATTATGTCTGAAGAAGAACTGGGAATATGTAAAGGCACTTACACGAAGACAATTAGTAGCCTCAAGTGAAGTTGATAGTCTTGTTGAGAGATTAGACAGAGAATTCTTCTTGACGGTTGGTCTTAACAGTGTAGCATATGAAGACATCAAGGTATGGTTTATGGACAATGGCTCATCTCGCCACATGACAGGGATGAGATTAGTGTTCCTTAATTTCTTCGAAATGACATATATTTCTATGTAGGATCTGGGACTAATACCAGACAAGAAATAAGAGGAGTTCAGTATGTGACATTCTAGCTCGAGTCAGGAGGATTTTTGGGAATAGAACATAAGCTATATGTTCCAGATTTGAAAGTAAACTTACTCTCAATTTTATCTTTCAAAGATGAAGGACATGCAGTTGTGTTCTAGGATGGACAAGTATTAGTGTATTCAGAGAAAGCTACTCATGACACATCGATGGTGCTTGGTGTTATAAAGGAGAGATTATATAGGTTGCTTGGAAGACCTATAATTGGATACAGTGGCTATTTGGATTCAACATCAAATTCAATGTCAGATTCAGATTCTTCGTTAACGACATTATTAGAGACAAGAAGTTGTGAGACTCCTTCTAGTACTAAGGGAAGAATGAGTCCATGAAGAAGCCACCTATATTCGACCCTGGATAGGTATCATAAAAGATTCCATTTTGGAAAATAATTTGTAAACATGTATATTTGTAAAATAGTAAAATTAGTATGCATATGTAAATACCTTCTAAAGTCTATTTCCATTGTTGTAATAAAGGGCTTATTATCCACTCCTTATAGAATTTCAAGAGTGAGAGGAATCTTTTAGGGATTTCTAAAGCCTCGGGTTTTATTAGCCACTCTTTAGGGAGTTTTCAGAGTGAGAGGGATCTTTTAGGGATTTCTAAAGCCTTTTGACAACAGTGTATACAATTGTTGTTATTATCAACTAATGAACTGCATAGGGATCAAATTTTCTATGTAATATCATTCTTATTCTGAAGTACAAAGGTTGAGGAACAACAAGATTTTGTAGTTGGAACATGTAGCTCGAGAGAGGGAAGAGAATCATAGCTATAAAATGTCTTCCTAGAGATGATAAATAAATAGTATTATTTATAAAGAGATAAGGTGAAATAAGTATTCTTTATCCTATGAATATGTTCAAGATGTTATGCCATGTTCATATAGATGTGTACCTTGAGTAGAAGCAAGTCAACCAATACATAAGTTTGTGGAAAACATGTTTAGATTTTGATTTCAAGGCAGGAGACAGTAAATGAACAGGGTATTCATTCAGAGACTCCTACAGATACATCAACAATACATGAATAGTTAAGCCAAGATGAGCGAGACATGGATCAATATTTGACTTGATTTTATGATTGTCGAGATGGACTATCTTGAGCAGAGAAGGAGATGGGAGTGGATTTTGAGTTCAGGATTCAGGTTTGGATATTATAGAGCAGAGTGTCAGTGAGAAGACTTATGTTATGAAGGAATCAATGTGCTAGAAGCATATCTAGATCTAAACTAGTGCCAATAGCCATGAGAAAAGAGCTAGAGTCGGGACTATTGCAGAGAGATAGAGTCAGAGCCATGTTTTAGAGAAGCAGACAGAAGTACACCAATCAAGATTGGTATCCTTGAGATTATGAAAGTTTAAGAAGGAGATCAAATATGTATCTGAGATAAAGATCTAGAATATCAATTCCAAGCTAGGAATCATTCCAATTACATTTCAGCAAGGTGGAAGAGTAAGGAAGCTTCATCGTCACTAAGTTGTTGAATAGGAGCAATTTAGCAAGGTGGAAGAGTGATGAAGAGTTATCATCACTAAAGTTTTGAAATATCCATACTTTTGGAGGTCCAAAATTTCTTCAGTGGGAAGGTGTGATCCAGGAGGATCTAGAATGCTCAAAGAGGTCTAGGAGGATCCAGAAATGCTCAAAGAGGTCCAAGAGGATCCATAAATGCTCAAAAATTGATCATCTCAAATGCTCTTGAAAAGGACTTCATTGCAAAGATATCAACGAGATATTTC
Organism: Picea mariana; assembly: GCA_032191745.1. Taxonomy (NCBI): domain Eukaryota; kingdom Viridiplantae; phylum Streptophyta; class Pinopsida; order Pinales; family Pinaceae; genus Picea; species Picea mariana. The sequence continues at coordinate 72,508 of JASDQU010107803.1, forward strand.
CAATGACGCATCAATCGCCTCAAACAAGCATCGTATGAGAAAGTTATGGCCTTTCAAAGTTTTGATAAAATTAGGGCAAAAGGATGATTGGGTAGTCTGTACAGATGAAGTCAACAATATGATGTGGAAGTATGACATAATTCCATGTGGAATCCATACAATTGAAGTGGATGAATCAGAGGATGACATGTGTCCTTTCATATATTTGATAATGTCATCATTTGTACAAGAAGTTTCAAGCAGGGAGAGTGACACGTGGATAGGTGATGTTAGAATGACATCATCATGTTCATGTGGAAGCACCAGGAGCTGCCACATGTCACCCAAATTTGGACAAATGGGTATCCAATTGGACCAGTTGGAAAATGCAATGTGTCATCCATATGGATGACATGGAAAACCATATGGCCCACGTGGCATCACTAGTAGTGTGACACGTGGTCTACCATACAATGACAAGGTGAAGAGGTGGAGACATAGTTAGTAGTTGATGTGGTAGGTTCATAAAATACAACGATGCCACGTGGTAGGGAATAGTGGGCGACAGGTGGACCAATCATACGCTACCACACAGGCCAATCAAATGGTGCCATGAGGCACCTTCGAGAAGGCCAAGTTGGCCTGGGGATTAAAAATTGTTCTCCCCCACAAGGGGAAGACCGAATACATATGGTTAAACAATATATATAACATATATGCCAAATATGGAGTCTATGGGGCTTGAAACCTAGAACTCCCACCAAAATTGCAACAACTTCATAAACAACCACCAACCAATGCACCACCAACTTCGGTTGGTTATAACCATGAAGGGAATTGTATTTAAGTTCGAGGTGAGATTTCGGATGGAGGTTGGGGTCCCACACCCTATTTAAACTAGGCATGGATCATGAGGTGGTATGGATTTCATAGTATGGGATGATACGACAAAGTAGAGTACGATGTCTCGATTTGCATGCCAAGAGATGTCTTAGTAATGAAGTTATCTCGTTTTTCATTCCATGTCTAAACATAGTCATGTTTATACTCATTTGTCTCAATTTTTCAAGAGGAGCATGATGGTGATGTCTATTTTGTGCTAATATGTTTTTTTATGAAAGTATTAGTCTATATTTCCATGTATGAGAGCCATAGTGCATCATTTAGCATGTAAAGAGGGTCATTTGAGCTTGTTCATAATATATTCAAGTTTATACTCATTTTTCTCATAATTTCGAGAGGAATTCAATGGTAACATTTGTTTTTGGGATTGAGCAGTAGAATTGAAGAGTGACTGCAAGATTGGATTTTGTAAGTCCATTTTCATTGTAATTTTTGACATTTGAGATTAATGAAGAGCAGTTTCATTGTTGAAGGGGACTCAGATATGTAGCCTAGAAGTTTGTATCGGGTGAAATTCATCATCAAATCTTTTCTTCATAGTTATTTTATTTTCCGATGTGTTATCTCTCATCATTCTACAAATTATTCATCATTTTATGAGGTTTTGGATAAGTAAAAGATTCACATGTGTTAAGCAAATCTATCAAAGGCGATCAAGAAATATTTTGAATCAGGTTAGATGTTAACATGTATATTTAAAGAATAATTTAGCGTCAAAATATTTTCAGATCAAGAATGATACACTTGGATTTCACATCCCTCTGATCATGGATGACCAGTGTTGTCACATTTGTTGGTGGAGTTATCTAAGTATTAGAAAATTCCTAGATCCCATTCTCCATAAACACCAACATGATCCTCTCCTTCCAAGTATTTTAGTATGAAACCCCATCCAACCTATCCTCCAATTGCAATCACGTTTCCATCACCAAGGTCTGATCTGGTAACCCTCAGCTAAAACTACCCTTGTACTGCCATGTACGGCCATGTACGCGATTGTCACTACTACAACCCGTGTATGTACGTGGTTGTCACTTTTTCAACTTGTGTATGTACAGGATTTTTCTCATATCTTCTAGTGTATGTACGTGAATGTCCCTTCTGTGACCCGCATATACCTCTGTACACCTGCAAAAACCCATTTTATGCCTTAGTATTGTTGTTTTCTTGAAAGTTTTCCTTTGATTTCCACCTCCCAGTTATAGATCTGACTAGATATTCTTACAGATGTGATAGATGTTCTTGCAAATACTGAGATATGTGGTATTTGTTTCCTCCCTTCAGAGATCATACTTTGATACCATGTTGGTTTTACCACTTCAACCTACCACTCGATAGTTAGCTTAAAATAAAATCACTCTATCTAATAAAAACACAACTGAGTAATCAGCTAAACATGCAACAAACGCATAAACAAGGAAACCAAAATCTCACAGACAATGCACCAATATTTTCATGTATAAACCCATGAAAAAAACCCCAAAGGGAAAACCAATTCCAAGATGATTTTCTTAATGTCAAATCAGGGCTGTCGTAATAGGGAAATGGCCCACTAAGAGAATATACACTACATATAAACCTGGAAATGCATGTGTTGCTATGACTCTATACCAACATGTTTCCCAAGGTGTACGTGCCTTTCCTTCATAAAACTCACATACATACACAATTGTCTCCACTAATACCTGCATACATGTATGAAAACTTTGTATGGAAACTTTTGTACGATGTTACATTTTCCTCTGGCTTCTGTCAGCTGAAACCCACATGTAGTTTCCTCTACTCTCTCTTCTCCTTGACCTATATGACCTCTATATGAAATTCCTTCTCCACCTATCCAAGATCTTGAATCATAGTCCTTCATTATCCAACCCTCTTTGCATAAACACTTGGACAAAATATCTTCACCCAACTAGTGATATCTCCTCACTCTTGTGTAAGAAAAAGTCCTTATTTGCTTCTACACTCCTCACACTAGAAAACGTCCTTATTTGTTATCCTCAACCTTGGAATCTCACCAAAATTATCGACCTTGATCCCTCGCCAAATTCTCGCACAAGTCTATGTCACACAAGTGTGTTCCTCCTTCACCCTAGCCTTACTTTTATAATTTTGAGTTACAATCTATTTATAATCTCCAAAGTGATTAATGGTTGAGATTACTTCTCACACTCACTTAAGATTTAAATTTCATGGACTACATGCTAATTACTTTTAGAACTTTTTCTAAATAACTCAACTAACCAATAAAACACCTTTACTTTAATTAATTCCTTTTAAATAAAGTAAACTCAAGGCTAGAATTCTTTCGTCGAATTCCACATGCTAGACACATGCCAATGTGGAAGTACCTATTTGATGCTACCATTAACATAAAAAATTCTAACAAAATCAGAGAAAAGTAAATATGGTGGCATCCTTCCAAGTTAGTGATTGGTGTCAAAGGTGAGACATAGGGTCAAAAGGTTCCTATACATTGAGTTTGATCAAGCCAATAAATGAAAAATCAGGTGGATCGACCCTCAACTCAAGCAAACCAACCTAAATTAATTAAATTGGCCCAAATTAACTACGTTATCATTTCCAAGTGAATGTGGGGTCCAAGTGATCTGTTTGGACAAATAATGAGACTCTAGTTCAAAACATTCCTCCCTCATGCAAATTGAGCATTTATTAATTAAATCACCCTCCAAATAATTAAATCAACCCCAATTAGTTAATTCGACCTTCTCCAAGTGAGTTGGGAGTAGTCAAAGAGTCGTGGGAATGTTTCCAAGACAAAAAGTGAGCCACAGGGTCAACTCATTAAATGCTGAGTCAAGAGAATGGATGTTGTAAACCATTGACCCTCATCTCCATCAAATCTCTCCAACCACCAACATATTTTAATGAGCCTATTTAGTCAAAGGAAATAGTTGTTGGGTAAAGAGTTAGTCATATGGGTCAAAGAAATCCAAATGTTGGATGAGGGGAATCAAAATATAGTTGTGGGAACTCAAGTAAGAAAAACACACCCCTCCTTAAATTAAATCAACCTTAATTAAATTAAGTCTACCTCGCTTTTTTCATAGTCGGGGGTATCAAAAGCTAGTCATTGATATTCTTATTAAATCAACATCTTCCAGCAGTCATTAAGCATCCAAGTGAACGATAGGTCTAAGGGAAGTGGAACATGGGAGACCAAGTATGCTCAATCCAAGTGAACCAAGTTATTCAACTAGTCATTGCCTCTCATAGCCAAATTGAACGCCCTTGTGGGTGATTTTTATTGATTAAAAAAGTGTTTCTCTTGTAAAAACACCTAGTCTTCAGTTTGTGGAACAAGTCAAACAATTATATTTTGGGGAGAGGGGAAAACTAGCCATTAGAAAGAGAAATATAAAAGGCTATATCCTCTACCCAATTGTGTTATTGTTAAGATGTGAGATCATTATTCCATAATAAGAACTTTTATTTTCCAGTGCATATTTTGGGTTGATTCTTCTATGCTTTTTCTTCTTGGCTTGTTTTTATTATGATTCATAGAATAGACACATGTATTTCTAGATTATTTCAAGACAATTGGATTGATCCATTGAGAGGATACATAATCATGTTGAAGGAGAGTTCAAGGTGCTAGACTTCATCTTATCCTTTTGTTGGTATTAGGCGTTAATCAAACCCAAGTGTTGGAAAGATCCTTATCAGGAATCCCTCCAACAAGGGTAATATTCTACTTGGTGACATAGTTAACCCAATGGTTGGAGACCATCTCCATTGAAAAAGATTTCCTGGAAAAATCCAAAATCTTGTAACTCTATTCTAGACTAGATTGGGTGTGATCGTCTCCTCGACTCCAAACCCATGATCTAGTCCAAAGTTAACAACAGAAAAATAGAGGGTTGTGATTGAAATATAGAACTCCGGAAGGTAATTTTAAGGCCAAGGTAACCCTCACTACATCAACCATTAAACTTTAAAACCCAATCAATCTCCTTTGTTTTATGTTTTATAAAAATAAAAAATACAAAATAATTGTCTAGTTTGTGCTTGATTTTTTTTTTATCTTACTAGCTAGTAGATCCTTGGGACTTGATACTAGATCCATCTTCATCCAAGGAAGACATGATCTACCCTCTGATTTTCTGCACTTTAAAATCATATTTTATGATGGTATTGTAAGGTGTTTTCTCATATCTATATTATTACAGTAGATCTATCCATATATCTAGTAGGAAACCTCACTAAAGGGTTTGAACAAGTAAGTACCTTCCATTTGTAACTCTTTTTTTAATTCCAAATCTGATTTAATAGTTTAATATCAATTTTCTGGGATAAAATAGGCATTTTCCGGCCATTATAAGTCACATTTTACTGCTGGAATAAAATTATGGTTTTTGACCCTAGGGGGATTTTAACCCCGCTTGATGCAAGAAGTTTCCATATTGTTGGAAACTCCATTTTACTTGTTGATATTAATTTTGGGAAACTGATATCATCATTAACTCGTTGCACAAGCTTACCCACCCACAAATCTATTGATCTAGTGTGTTTTTGCACTTTGGGGTGGCCCCGAAGGGGAATTTTACTCGTTGTTTTCTGTGTTTTATAGCATGTTTTGCAGATATAAAAGTACATCACAATGAGATACTTGTCAAATTATAGGCACTTATCATGAGGCACATACCAAGAAAATCATCTCTCATTTGGTAAGGGCATTCATCCCTCAACTTTGTGTTGTTAATTTAGAGTTATATATTGCAAGGTTTGAGTGATATTTTTCTTGTTGGTATACATTATTTTTGTGGTTTATTTCATTTTCAGATCATTTAAAATCAAGTAATTAACTCCTACCTTCACCTTAGACATCATTATTAAGCACTAGTCTACTAATCTTTGGTGAATTTGTGTGTATATGGTTAGATTGGGGAAGCCTCCCATATCCCTTTGTAGGAGTTTGGATTAAAGAGTGGTTGTTTGTGCAAAGGTGAAAATGAGAACTTATCCTATGTGGTGCCACTTTATCACCTCAAGAAGAACTTAACAAGACCACTAAATCTAACGATAACAAGTCCTATAATTAGAGGTATTTTTTTATCCCCACTTTGAGTCTATGGTTTAGGGAAACCCTACTTGACTTCTAAATTGAAGAGACTTTGGATGTGAGGGATGAGGATAAGTCCTCCAATTTTTAATATTTTTTCTTATTAGTCTTCGATGTCCTTAGCTTTCCCTTTTGTGGGATGCTTAACCCCAAATTTTGTCTTCTATAGAAAACATCCTTCCTTTATAGAAAGGGTTTGAATATTGTCCATGACATCAAGGGATTCATAAAGCTTTTTAAGGTATGAATTGCAATCCCTTAGGGGAATCATATTGTTTTCTTTAGTTTTACAAGTCAAAATTTTCCTCTAGAATTTCTTAGGATCTACTTTAGAAAGGTGCAAAAGCTTCTCTTGCTTTCTATTTATATAGTGTTGGGCCTCAGAAATGTCACATTTATATCCTCTTTTTCCTTCACTATTCCTTACATTTCATCGTCCCATTAACCTTCCATCATACCATTTCCATAATAATACTTGGGTTTCTCCTTATTATTTTCCATTGTATTCATTTTAGTATTATAAGTGAATTTGTGATTAAATATTAGAAAAATATAATATTTTCATTATATATCAAGGTTGGATGAGTTTAATGATGTGTGCAGGCATATGTGAATATTTTAACAAAGTCAAATATTACCACCTAGCCTCAATTTCGAATTTCATCTTCAAGCATATTCAAAGGAGAATATCATGGAAGATTTAGATAGCATATCTTATTTAAGATATGTGAGAGATGTGTGGAGGATTTGAAGGTATCATATCTTCTAATAATATGAAAGTGGTTCAGACTGGTTGAGAGAATAGTGGATCTGTAATTATGACACTCTTCAAGACTCTCATGTATATAAGAGAGTGTTCTCTCTTCATGAGGAGGAGCATGTTATTCATAGGAGATTAGCTTAGAGAGTTAGAGATCATGTAATTCATAATTTAGTCTTGTAATGAGGAGAAGGGGATTCTTAGCTTTGTTATTCTTTCATGCTTTGTCATTTGACTCTTGTAATATAATTTGAGATTGATGTATTGTGTGAGCTCACATATGTTTTTTGTCATTCAACTCTTCACATGTTGTATTGCTTTCCTAGATTAATTTACTGCTTTCATAGTTAGTCTTTCAATGCTTTCCTAGATTAATTTCATTTCAACAAATTAGATTAGATTAGTTCTACTTCAGTCCTGCATATATAGTGTGTGTGCTTCGTAAGCCTACGAACCTCAGATTGACAAATTAAATAGTTGGGCAAGTACTACAACGGAATTAAACGATAATATTTTTGCCTAACATTTTGGCGCCATTGCTGGGGAAATACGATGGATTGAAGTTTAGTTTGATTTTCTTGCAAGCGTAACTAGAGTGTGAATTTCAATTTTAGCAAGTGTGCTTGTTTTTTGCAACTGTGAAGAGGTTTTCATGTGTTTCAACAAGTATGATTTTCAGTTTTATTTTTATTTTGATTTGGGTTCTATAAGAACCCCTTTTGCAATATGATTTAACCATGAGTGTCAGCTTGGAATAACTCGCTCAGATCCTGGTGAAAGCTGGGGTTTCTTCTTCTCAGGAAGAGGAGATCTTGACAACAGCCCAGATGTTAAATACTCCTCTAGAAACAAACGAGAAATCAACATCTGAGGAACTTGAGGAGGACAATGAGGAGCTGCAGCAAGATCTGAGCAAGGAAAAACAAGCCTATGAAATCATTATCGAGAAATGGTTCCAGATAAGTACTTGATTAGCTCCATTTTTTTATTTTTATTTAGAAATTTTGCAGTCACAACAACTAGATTCATTCACTCTTGAATATTTCCATTATTCATTTGAAAAATTACCATTGAACATATTGTTATTACTGTTGCGTGCTTGGCTCTACTGGAAATTTGCTTACACGTAACTAATTTCTAATTCCATTTAGCATAGAGTAGGTAGGTTTTATTTTTTTAGTTTTTCTTTTACCTAGAATAAGTATGCTCTCCTCCGCGCTTCGTGCAATCGTGAGGATCAAAAAATAGGAATGATGTTGATTTCAGGAATGAATGTTTTTGCATCCATCCTTTGACCTACAAATAAACACAATAAAAAAAAAATTAGACAAATAAAAACAAAACAATTTTTTTTTTATGTTGAAACAGTGAAATTTTTTTTACATGCTGAGACAGTCGCTGAAACAGTGAAATTCTACATGCTTATACAATGAAATTTTTACATGCTGCAACAATGAAATTTTTACATGTTGAGACAGTCGTTGTTACAACGAAATTTTACATGTTGTTACAACATAATGATACAGCGAAATTTTTCATGCTTTTACTTGCTGTAACAGTGACGTTTTTGCTATAACAGTGTTTGAATAAATTTGCAGATCTGCAAATAATAAAACAATAATAGCATTAGGAAATAATAAGAAAAGAAAAAAAAAAAAACTGAAACTGTGGTAACAAACCCTTTGTTTTTTTTTTCCACAATCCAACTACGACGGCAATAATCTTCTATCTCAGTCATTGGCTTGAATCACAAAAATACAGTGAATCTTGATGACCATCGATCTGAACTTCTCTATGAGAGACAAGCTTTGGAAATTTTACCACAACAGGCATCCTCTAGTTTTCAATTTCTTCAGAGGTAATTGCCAGAAATGTGTAACTGTTAAAACGCATGATTTTAAAACGCATTTTATGAGAAAACCAAGGCACATTAGAAAAAAATAAAACATGGGTTTTCTCGGGAACAGAGGCAATTAGGTAAATAATGGGCGATTTTTGGGATTTCAGAACCATTTGGGACAAAATCAGGGTTCTTCGGAGCTCCGTTTTGCAGACTGCGTGAGGAACAAAACGATTTGTTTTGAATACGGCACCCTCCAAGAAGAAGAAATCAAGTTAATAACAAACTCTTCTACACATGGCACATGATCTAAGAGTCCAATTTGATTTGCTAATCATCATTCAATATTTCAATCTCTTTTAGATCTTCAATTAAACTCCAAATCGTAGCAGCTTCCAATGTCATTGCCTCGTTGTTTTAAATAACAAAAATTATTTTTGTTTATATATATATGTTTTTGTTTTGTTTTATTATACAACAAAAACAATAAAAACAAACAGACAAAAATAATAATTGTTTTGGTTTCATTTTAGTTATAAAACAAAAGCACTAAAAAC
>JASDQU010107803.1:85275-109053 GCA_032191745.1 Picea mariana
TTATTGAAATTCAATCATACCATTAACTTTAGGATGATATGGGATGCTCTTCTAGTGATGGATCATGAAATCCTAAGCGATTTTCTAGATAGTCTCGTTCATAAAGTGTGAGCCTTGGTCACTCATCAGTATGCGCAGACATCCAAATTTGGTGATAATATTGTCAAAAATGAAGCGAGCCAAAGTCTTAGCTATACAATCCTTGAATGGCTTGGTGTTAGGTTTAAGTTGGATCTTCATGGCTCCTAAAGATACTATGATTCCCTTCATCTCAGAAAAAAATCGAGGAAATAAGTCTTCATATTCTTTCAGGAGGTCAACCACCTAGGTGATGGTCTCCTTGTCCCAGTAATCCCCAATAATGGTCGTCTTTGGTGCCTTCTTTGTCCCAATATTATGTTTCTTAGTTTTGATAGATCATTATAATCCAATGTTGTTGTCTCAATCGCCCTTCCCTTTAGATCGCGTTCTCCTTCGGAGTCTTGGATCTGGACGCTGCGGGGGTTATCATTGACAATGTTGTCTATATTGATCTTCCACCTGTGGACTACTTCCTTCAACTTGGCCATCGACTGGTCATATGAGAATACCATCAGTGGACTAGCATCTTTTGGTTGTCGATGAAAAATAAATTCCTTAACCCGACCAAGAGAAACACTGAGGATTGGATCGTCTGAAGTGAATCAAAATGTCGAAATGAACTAGGAGGTCATATGGGTCCACTCACTTGTTTTCCTTCTGAGTTCTTCTTGGATATAATAGCTTCACGAGACCATATCCATGGTATGGAAAAATTGATGGACCCATTGGGATTAAGGGATGTTCTTAGCATTCTAGTGTCATTCATAAAAACAGATGTGTTCCTGGGGATCCTTAGTCCCATTATATTGGTTGACCAGTTCAAATTCGGTGATGAGATAGAAACACACTTGTATGAACTCGGATGCCTGCTCCCAGTTCTGAATATTCAGGCAATGAGTTTCCCACCACCATGTTGAGGTCCCACGAACCATGACATCCATGGCCTGGAGTCTCTACTCCGCGAGGACTATTTTTTCCATTTAGACTAGAAACATCTCCATTAGTCCAGTACCATCAAACCACGGGGCATCATAAAGTTCAGACCCTATCCATCAAATGACCCTTGTGATTCGGGCACATAACCTTTTTGAGACTTCATACAACTTATTCTTCCATCTATCCAAGCAATTTTTCAGAATCCGTGTCATATGACTTGACACTCCTCCAACTTAATTCTCTGTCGATAGTGGGGTTGATGTAATACTCCCTATGATTTGTGACCTTGTATATATTCTCAATTGTCGAGCTTTATGCATCCTTGTTGACAGAATCATTGTAGTGGTCACCTTCTTACAGATCAAGTGGTCCAACCACACGCAGGGTGTCAGACTCAAATGACATTTGACGCTTCTTCAAATTCAAGAATGCATTGTTGTCAAAGGCCTAGTCAATTTCTAGCAATGCAGGGTAGGGATCAGACTCATCCATGATTTCAATGACTTTGGATTCAGCCTTCATTTTTACCCCATTCTATATTTACCTCAACCTACTCAAGGTGGTCAATGGGGTAGATATTATACTGGTTGGCTAATCGATGTTGAATTGGTGACCAAACCAGCTTTGGTTTCCCCATCACTTCTCAGGACTTCTTAGATAAAATGTTCACAACGGATCCTAGATCCAACATGAATCCATCCATATCATACCCACCAAGCTCTATGATAATCTCAAACTCTCGGCCAATGCACTTCTGCTTGTTGACCTAGTGGACATCTCTTTTTGGCAGCAAAGCTGCAATGGTGGTCTCCTCTCCTTGGATTTTCATGCAAGCAGTTAACATTTGAGTCAACTTGCTTGTATCTTTTGGATCTATTAGAAAATGGAAACAACAGTGGAAGAAGGTATTGACTTGATATTTTGCTTCTTCCATGCGACTGAGATCGCGTAAGGCTTCTGAATGTGCTACATGTTGTAACTCTTCTTGGCGTTGTTCATATGCTTCATGCTCAGTGCGTCACAACATAGTATTTATGCATGATTCTTCGATTGATATTTGGGTGGCGCATTGGATTTCTCCATGCATGAGAAATTCCTCCAAAGACCTCTGTGTCATGCATTGTAGTTCGTTTTAGAGAACATAAGATTCTTCCATCGACCTTTGTGTCACCCACTGCACTTCCTCCCAGATCCTTTCTTCTTCTAGTGACCTCGGTATCTCCCTTTGAACTTCCTCCTGGACCCGTTCCTCTTCAAGGGACCTCTGATTCACACGTTGCATATCCTCACGTGCTCGTTCTTCCTCCAAGGCTCGTTGTGCATCGTGAAAAAATTGCTTCTTTTGAGCCATGTCAAACTTAGGATGGCGTTGGGGGCCCTTCTTGATATTTCCTTCTGCTTGTTGACCCAATATTTCTTTGAGTTTGAAATATGATCTTGTCTTCGCCCCTCCACGGGTTACTACCCGAACATTTCCTTCTCCGTTATTCTTCTAACTTTTGCACGGATCGACATGTACCATGTTACAATTACCCTTCTTGTCCTCCCACTTTTTCAGCAAGTTTGGACAATTCTCGATTACATGTTCGATATTATAACAATATGCATAGGGAATGCACAACTTAGTGCATAACCTTGAGACATGACCAATATCAACGCAATTGAAGCATGTGGGGGGTCTGTTGCGTCCTCCACCATATCCTCATCCTCAACCATGTCCATACCCACCTTTAGGTCCTCCTTGATATCCTCCTTAGTCATTGGCCTCACACTCACCACCCTTTTGTTCCTCTTGCACATGAAATGCATCTCGGGTGTTATCTTTCATCATTTAGAGGGAACGACAATTGTTGATATCGTGGCCAACAGAATTACATAATTCACAAAAAGGGGGGGTGATTTGTTTCTTACTATTTTTGTAAGGTGGGGCAATAGGGTGGCACATGGCTCGACTGTCAACATATTTCACACCATTTCAATTGTCCAGAGGGAAATGGACTCGGTGCACCAGTCACCACATAATTCAGAAGGACCGAGAACTCGTCTTCTCAATGCCCTTCTGAGTGGCACCACACATATTCACGAACAACTTTATTTTTTGACATATCTTCCAACTGTATTGTTAGGTTAGCGAGTTGTGACTGAACCTACACCAACCTGCCTAATGTTTGTGTGCCTCCAGGTGTGGCTTCCAAATGCATCACGATCTCGACTGCCTCGGCCTGAGTCGTCACATTGTTTTAGGTGAGCGAGACTCGGATATGGGGTAGAAACCCCACAATGAACCATTCTTTGTGTTGTACGTCCTGGATCTAGAATGTTAGCCTATCCAACAATATTTTGAACCACTAGTCATAGTCCCAGACAATCTCTCCTTCTTTCTGCTTGATTTCCTTAATCTCTGTAATGCATTGGGACTTTGACTTCAGCTTCTAAAATTCCCAAAGCATATCCTATTTGATATCGGAAAGGGACCTCTCCTGTCCTGTTGAAGAAATAGCCTTATATTTCATGTACCATGTCAGGGCCTAATCCCTGAACATAGTCTCTAGTTGCGCTATCTTATCTTCCTCATCTATAACTCCCTTTACAGACTAGATTGCCTCACATGTGAACCAATATTGTTCAACATCATCTTTACCCATTCCATGGAACATGGGTAATCTCAACGTACTATCTTGGTTGGCCATCTTGGGACCAAGGTTATTTCTACTCTTCCGACTGTTAGAGTTTGGATCCTTCCACACCAATATTGCTTGGGTTAAAGTATTATTGACTTCATCTTATCCTTCACTCATGTCGTCACTTCTTTCCTCTTGTTCTCTCTCTTCAAATTCAACCTCTTCACCATCTATTGTGTGTTCTTCTTAATTAAAAATGTGTAAGGAGGGTGGAACAAAGGGGGGGTAATACCATCTTCTCCTGAAATTTCTTGTGAGAGGACCCAAAGAGCCATCTAGCTGTAGCTGGGCAAGACCATCCAACATTATCAATTCATCTCCCCCACCACTAGGGGAGCCTCCATATTCCTTCATGTTTGGCGCATCCACATTTTGTGCCTTCTCCTCCTGGTCTGACTGTGCACCACCATTGTGTGCTTCTGCCTTTGGGTTGATTCGTGACTGCCACTGCGTGAATCATTTCTCGGTTTGATTTGTGCAATGCCACCTTGCACAAAGAGAGTTTCTCTGCTCAGCATATGACTTCTCTACACACTGATCACTGGGCTTCTCAGCATACAACCACTACATTGAGAGACAAAATATTGTTGGAGTGGTGCCCCACCATATTGCACGACAACTCCTCTTCTTGTCAACGCATGATTGTGTGACACTTCCTCTTTCGAGTCCACCTGTGCACCACTAATATGTGCCCACACACCATACATTTGTGCTCTTTCTCTTCTCAAGGTTTCAACATACCGCAAAAACCAAAGGGTACATGATTTGTCACCTAGGCCCTCACTACCACTACTATCACTACTGATATATTTGATTCCAAGCCTCCTCATAGGATGCGTCTCGCTTGTGCTCCACTCTGGCACAACATCCTCTCCCACACCATTTCCTGGAATGAGCTTCCTCTTCATTTTGGGCTCGACACCTTGTTGCACACCCTCAAGTAGCTCTTCTTGATTATTTCACTCAATTCTCTCCCTCAACTCAACTCTTCTTGTGTATCTTTTAGCTCTTTTTCTCCTCTTCTCCTCTAGGTCCATTCCAGACCTCACCTCATCTCAACAACTTCTTGGATCCTCCTTACTAAATCCATCCTATGGCTCTTTCCCCCCCACCTTTGTTAGAAACCCCCCAACGCTAAGGGGTTTACTCATCCATCTTATCAAGCTCCATGCTCATCATTATTTTTTCCACGAACAACATCTTGATCCAAAGGGGGATCTCTTCTAACATCCACTTTCTGGGACCTTCTTCAAACTTTCTTTCATCCTCACTGAAAGAATCGTTATACTGTATAGAAAACTCAACAATATATCCCTCCTTTACCCGAGAAAACTAGAAATCAATGGTCTGAGTCCACTTGTTATCCAATTTCTTTAAACTATCAATCTTGGCTTGATCCCATACTACTAGCTCCAATGGTAACAAAGATGAGTTAACTTTTTCTTGTCTTTTTAACCATTCATGCAACAAACATGGAAATTATGTGAAAAGGAGTTCATGTAGATCAGAGTAAAGATATCTACCTTTACATTCTTTTGTTTTCACCCGCAATCCTTTCATCTCTCATAGGGAACACTTGTCCTCTTTCATTTCTATCCAGTCTTGAATTTCCTTTTTAGATGAATGCCACCACATTTCTCTTTTACTCCATCAATCTTAACAAGACTTCAGGTCCCAAGAACATAACCATTTGTTGTGTTAAGATATGCAGTGTTGTTGCTTCTGTACACACATGAGCATGCACTGAACTTCCTAACATTGGAGGGTTTAAGACCCAGGGTTCATCCAGAGCGTGTCCAAAAAAAAACCTAAGCACCGACATATCAATCCTTGGTCGAGGCCGAGGAAGGTATCACCCCTGATGCAGAGAGGATCACAAAGACCATAAGGTCTTGTGTCGAGGATGTAGGATCAAACATAATTAACATAACTACAAATGGAATCCATGTAACTCATATCTAATAATATAACAAGGAATAAGAATTAAAACAATACACACACATGTGTTACTCATTCATCACAAACAAAAAATATAACATAACTGCCATATCTTTATTACTGAACATATTTCTTCATATGATATATATACAATGTGCTAAATACTTAGTTGCACAACATAAGACTTCATCTCATTACTATAAAAAAATGGGAATACAAAGGAAGGCGTCTTGCGCTAATTGTTAAGACTCGGGAAGATATAGGACATAAGAGACTTCTCCATACAACACATGATTTCCATAAACTAACTCAGAGCTCTAGTACTGATGCTTTTCCAAATTCTCCAGCCTCTTTTTCAAGATGAGAGCTCTCTTTTATATCTTCTTATACTCAGGAGCATTGTCCTTCACTATTCTTCTCCACTCTATTTTCTGATATAACGACCTCACACACTTCTGGTACCTGCCAAGGCTCCACGTAGGTTCTTTGCATCATGGGAAATCTTAAATTCCTTGGCCAACTCATTTTATGTCTGCCCCACATCTTCATCTGCTACTAACAGTAATCATTTCGAGAGATATCCCGACGATTCCTTTCTTGATTCTGGTGGGCTTCTTCTTGATTTCTGACGCTACTGAAAAAACTTAGACTGACACGCCCAACTTTAAAAACTCGGACCAACGTGCCTTTGATCGCTTTTAGACTAGGTTCACTTCTCAACAAAAGCCGGTCTGATGCGTGCACTATGGCATTCATCTGCGTATCTACTTAGGCACTCGTAAAACTACTAGATGAGCATGCACAACTTTCGTTTGTGTGTGCGTGCAAAAATGGACCTAAACGTTTGGGTGCCAATAGTATCCCAAGATGACTCAAGTAGTGGTTGAGTTCTTTGAGCTTCATGTAGGAGGTCTTGGGGTTACTCCCTCGAGTTCGTTGCCTCTATTGCGTGCCTCACTTTAGGTCCCTACCAAGTCATGGATCATAATCAACATCGATTGGTTTACACTAGGTACCATCTGAAAAATGCAAGCATGTGCCTAGGGGTTTCCCCAATGAGGTTTTCCTTTTGGAAAAATGAAGTATCCCAACATGACTCAAGTTTCCACTATACTAGTGTCAAGGCATGACCCCTATCTTTTGTGCCTCAAATCCAATGCTCTAAAAATGATTGCCTATCATTTGAAACCATGAGGGTTCAATGCCTTCATTCAAATGCAATCGAGATCTTCATTACATTAAAGGAGAAATATGCTAAAAAGATATAGACCCCCACCCTAATTTTTTTTACCATCATTGGTCCTAGTTCAACATCATCAATATCAATATGTACAATTTATACTAGATAAGTGGCCACTATGATTAACATGGACCCCATTTAAATCACACATTATCCATGTTTCCCTAAAAACTTTGTAATCACTATGTCCATCTCCATGTCCACGTTTCCACTCCCAAGTGTGGTAAGAATAGATGTCTAACGCATTTGTGTGGAATAGACAATGAACTATTAACTAGCAAATGTTATTATATGTGTGGGTGTATTATTGGTACACAATTAAGCTACATAATTGTCAGGGATTAAAGTACTACAATAATTAAGTGACTTTACTTATGCAGTGGAATGACTATTGAGTTTGGCCTAACAAAGATTACAATCCAAGAAATATAAGAATGCAATAAGAATCTAACACTAAATGCATAGATCTATGTGCTAGAACTCTTTGGATGATATACTAGTCCATATCCCAATTTCTGTTGACTTGAATGAATGTGAATTATTGATTTTACAAATAGCATTGCTACATATTTATACAAAATGAAGAGGAAAAAATGATGAAGAGAAGTAGTCCCTAAGGTGGCCTTTTGATCCTTAGAACTAGATTGGTTGGGTCATGATCCTAGTATAACTTAATCATGCATTGGATGGTTGTACTGATCCTCTAGTATGTGACATGTCACTAACAAGGAAAAATGAGCCATATCTAAGGTGGCATGTAGTGTGATGTGATGAGATATCTTTTAAGTTAGTTCCATGCAAATTGGGTCTAGGTTTCCACTAAGATGATTAGGACAAGGTCTGTGTACCAATCACACAAAGTTTTGTTGCACTGAGTGCTTAGATTTGGTCATGTTGGTTGGGTGTATTACAATTATCTTTGGTGCATATTAAAATATCTCTAATGTAGAGACTAATACTCATCCCTTAAAGTAGAAAGGATTCCATTTTGTTGGGGGTAGAATTCAAAGATCGCATCTTATGAAGATTTTATGTCATAGAAGAAAACTTCATACTACATAGTGATATCAAAAAGATGAGAAAATCCTATTGTCCCTTCTCAACTATGAAAAACTTAGTCGACATGGAGGATAAACCTATCATGGCATTAATAAAAAGTTGTGTAACTTTATATCATCTTATCCTATTATGATCTTGATCAAAAAAAAATTTCACACTACCCACTAAAGATATTTAGGCATCATAATAGTTTGCTAAAAAAACCAGAGGACAAGAAGGTTGTGGATGAACTCAACCTATCGTCAAGCCATTTCTTATATATAAATAGTGACCTTATGACCTTTAACAAAAATAAAATTGCAATGATTTTCTTCAATTCTATAATAATTCACCATTACAATTCCATAATGGTGAGGAATAAGCTTCTATGATTGCATCCGACATATACCATGTTCCTTCATAAGAATGATTGATATAACACTAAATTATAAATGTATAGAGGTAATATATGTCATAAAACATCTTGTCTTGAACTAAGTTGATCATGCAAAGGAGTTTGCATTGGTATGTGATGACCCAGGGTTTTCCTTATCACATCCAACCAATGATATATAACTATGATGCATGTATATAAACAAAAATTCTCCCAAATGAAGCCTTTAGTAACTTAATTAAAACCATATTCAAGAATAAATAATTCATAAGTATATAGTTTTGACAAATAAACTCAACAAATGTAATCCATTACAATTGACCACATAAATGTTCCAGCATGCATATATCAATGATTTAATACTTATTTGCATAATGTGTAAACATGCATAATGATGGTGGCGTGATTTACTGTTAATTCTTATAATTTAGACAATGTTCTATGATTAAGATATATAAATATAAATATTAATTGATTTTTTGTAAATTCACATGTTATTAGTCCCTGCCAAGGGAATATAGCAATGAGTTTGCTATTGATTTGACATTAATTTTCCTTGTATTTTAAATTTATGTGTGTAGTGTAATGTTTAACTTAATAAAACAAATATATATTTTTTGATATAATAAAAATAATTTTTTTTTTCATTTCTCATTGGTTGATATATTCCAAGTCTTATTGTTGCCTTCACTTGTTTCAATATTTGAAATTAATTACATAATCAATAAACTTGGTTATAAGTACCTAGTACCTTTTATATAAAAAATTAAGAAAAAATGTAAAAATGCCATGTGTTCTCTCATTATTACTATCCATTCATTTCATTATTATTGTATTTCAATAACTTGATTATAAGTATCTAGTACCTTTTATATCAAAAATTAAGAAAAAAAGTAAAAATGTCATGTGTTCTCTCATTATTACTATCCATTTATTTCATTATTATTGCATTTATGCTTTTCTCTTATCATTAATACAAAATGCACTCCTACTAGATTAATACAAAATGATATACATATAATTATGTATGATGACATATATGTAATTTATTTTTAATAGTAATTTTGAATTTCTTTTTAAATGAAAATAAATTAGTAAAAATATAGTTAAAGATGAAAAACAAAATGATATAGACAACTTATATATATCTTTCCCTTTTAATAATGATTTTGATTTTTTTTTAATAAATACAAATAATAATTATAGCAAATTGACAATGGTTTTATAGTAAATTGACAATTGTTGGGACACACTAACTAGTTCAATGATCCTATGTACACTCCATTTCCAAATTTACTTGGCAGGGACTAAGCTGCCATGCAACCCTTGTTATTACTCCACAAGCAGAAAGCTCCCATGATTCCGATGTGAATCCTCTGAGTCAATAGTTTGAAATTGGCATTGAGAAAAGCTCCCATGACTCCCAGACCTTTAAGATATATTTTACCCGACTCTCAATCCTTGTTGGTGGAGAGAACAAAAATTGAACTCAAATGATTGCAAGGATATAATGTATATTATACCTACTATTTTAGGGTAGGCAGGCTATGTGAGATAAGTTTTAGGCAACGATGTTTCTAAACATTTTATATTATCCGTTTATATATTATTTTCAAATTTTGTAATGGAATAGTGGAATAATAATTAGTTTATAAATTATTTCCAAATTTTGTAATGGAATTGTTGGTGTTGTTTATAAGGTAAAAATAATTTTTAGGGTTAGGTGATCATTTAAAAATAAAGTGTTTAGAAAGTTGTAGCTTTGACTTCTTTTTCAATTTTTTTTTTTCTAGAAAATGACAATAATAATAATAATAATAATCTAATTTTAAGGTCATGGTTAAGCTAGACATCAAATCGGTATATGAGACCCCCTTGTTTGTGGGACAAGAGACTCCCTCCGCCCAACGATGTATGAGACCCCTTGTTTGTGGGACAAGGGACTTCCTATGCCCAACGATTTGATTCGTAAAGTCTATAGAAGTATACATACCCTACCCCCCTCTGGATTTGAACCTATGACCTCATGAGAGGAAACACCATAGTCAAACACCATTGCATTAGATGACACTCATTGTATTTGAACAATAGTTATTTCCCATAATGTCATGAGAGAGGAATCATCCTTCTAATGCCTACGAGAGGTTTTTCCCAGGAATCACAATTTTCCATTGCATATTATGATGGAAGGATTTTTTTTAATGTAATACACATTTATCAAAAAATATTTATTATTTTCTTATTCATTCACTTATATTTTAATTATATTTTCAAGTGTAACATTATCAGAACATTAAAACACATACTCGTTAAACTATTTGCATCCCTAATATGTATTAATATTTTTGAAGCATCTTTTGAAGTTACATAAATTGATTTTTGTTGACATTTTTGAAGCATCGTTGAATAGAATTATTTTTGAACAAGGTATGAAATATAAACAATCTAATCATCTACACATGGAGCAAAAAAAAAGTAAATGAATTAATGAAAGGCCTTTATAAAAATTGAAGAGAATAATATTGTTGATGGATTTTAGAGATTCAATATAGGCAAAAGAATTCAATTTTGTAACAAAATTTGTCTTATGCTTTTTTTTGTTTTTCTATTTAAACTCAATTATACCATTAGTAAGTCGGCCCTATGTTTTGTGAAGTTTACATTTGGTATTCAAAAGGTCTACCCTTGTGTTGATAAGGTCACCCCAACATTGAGAAGGCTAGGGATCAAAATTTCATAAGGTCGCTTTGATCTCCATCAAAAGGTCGTCCCAACATTTAGGATTTCAACCTCACCATTCAGAAGGTCAATAAAAAATGTGCCATATATTACACTAAAAATTGAATTGGATGTACATACTAGAGAACAGAAACAAGAAATTTCCCTACCTTTATAAGCAAGGAAAGCCAACATAACCACCACGGTTACTCTTGCATCATGTTAATAAACATTGGGAGGAACTCATTGGGCCATTTAACCTCAATTCTCAACAAATTAAATTATGTTCCCAAACCAACATTACTCAAATTAAGGTTTGCATTTGAGCAAACATTTCTCATGCTCCTATATTAGTATCCTACAAATGAGATGAAGACTAAAGAATGCTTGTGCCTTTTCGGTCTAGTTTAAGCTACAACAACATATTTGAACTCATAAACGAAGTGAAAGATTTTCTTACATGTTTTTGTTGCCGATTGATGTTGTTGTTTCCTTCGTCTGATGCTCCTTTATGCTATGCTACCTTCGTTCACTATGTGTCCGCTTGTCTGGTTAGATATTAAAAGGAAAGAAATGTCCAAGGGGTTGTTTACATAAATTTGAAGCCAAAAAGGTTGGGGTGTGCTAAAGGTAAAAACAACATGCATATTGAGTAAGTGAGCATAGCTGGTAGGCACAAACTTGCACGAAGTAAAAACACCCTGTTAATTTTCGCCATTAATTTAATATCATATCGTGCAATTGACATCTAGTAAGGGATGGATGACACCGCAAAAGTTCCACAAAGTAAAAAGTCTCATTATTTTCCTCATGCAATTGACATATGGAAATGGCGAGCCACAAATTTAATTTAAAATGCCCCATTAATTTAATAACCTATTGTGCAATTGACATATGGTAAGGGTTGGATGACACCACACAACTAGTAAGGGTTGGTTCCACTTACCCATCGCATCTCACTCACCATCCAACTGACATCTGGTAAGGGAAGTGGGATTGAAGTCAGTAAAAAAACCTAAATAAGAAAACATAAATACAATAAATAAACTAAATCACAATAAAAAACATAAAAACCAAAGCAAGGTAAAAACCTAAATACAGTAAAATACCTAAATCACCTTAATCGTCCAATTTAATGATGGACAAACATGTTTTGTCATGAAAGGAAATTAATGTTTCAAATATCAGCCTTTCATTTAATGTGTCAACGAAGAATATTATGATCAAATAAAAATGTAGCCATTAAAAATTCATTTGTGATTAAAAGGCTATTCCAATAAGTGTGCGCCTATCAACATAATTAAACGAGATCTAAAGGGTTCTATGTCCTCGCACATAATGAACAATTATTTTATACCCAAATTCAAGTATACATCAATAGTGCAATTGCAATGACTCACAATATATTCAAGTATACATCAATAGTGAAATTGCAGGAACTCATGATATATTGACATTCCCCAGTTACAGGTTTAGGCATACCGAAGCACACCATATACCTTCCTTATCCATAGGTCCAAGTATGGCTAGAAACACCACTTTGTTTAAAGCAAGGTATATCTGCTCATGTTAAATTTATTTTGTGTAGACTTTCAATATAGGTCCAAGTATGGCTAGAAGCACCACTTTGTTTAAAACAAGTTATATCTGCTCATCTTAAATTTATGTTATATAGACTTTCAATAAGTTAAGAGACGTCAACAAGATTCTTCATCAGTAGCTGAAATATTTTAATGCAAGATTCACGAGTAACTCAAATATTTTAATGTAGGTAAAACGTTCATTGGCCATAGGTGCACTTCAAACTATTATGCCCAGAAAATGGAGATGTGGGGTATCAAACCCCGTACCTCTCGCATGCAAAGCGAGCACTCTACCATGTGAGCTACATCCCCGCATGGTTGCAAAGTTGACCCTTTTGAATATATGATTTATATCTTCCCAGCGTTCTCCGACAACCACACAGACATGAACATATAAATAAAAATGAGACATGCTATGCACCATAAAGATTAAAAAAGTAAATGCCACAAATTATGCTTTCTCTAAATTTATTGAAAGCCGAGAGTAATCAAATTTATGAGGATGAAGTCTTTCTCAAGTTTTCATATCAATCATTGTGGAGAACACAATGTTTATTAATCTGAGAAAATTAATTTGAATTATTTGTTTTCTCTCATATGTATGTATTTTAGTTTTTTTTTTACTTGGGTTGAGTTGAAATATAAATATTTATTTGTTATTAATAAAAATGTTATATGTGAATGCATTATTAGTCCCTACCATAGGCATATAGGGACTATAGGGATTGATAAATTGTTGACTTCATATTGGTTTGTCCTTTGACCACAAATATTTCCATATTATCTATTGTTGGAACCAGGGAACTGAAAACATCGATTTTTATATTAAAAAAAATACCATATTTGTCATGATCTGATTGGACAAGGGATTGGAGGTCTTATTGCCAGCTTTGCTATTCCCAATGTTATATATGTTGTCATATCCAAAGTATTTGATCGTATATGGTCTTTATGAATCATATATTTTGTTATGCATTCGTCGAAGGTAGATTAATGCTAGCATTAATCCGAATGTTTGGTTTAGCATTTTATGCTAGGTAAATTTATGGCAATGTTTGATATGGTGGAATATCCAAAGTTTGTCCTTCCAATAAATTCTTTGGTGTTCAAACTATTGTTACAAAAAAACATAATAATTTTTTGGGGATATGACAAAGATCTGCCACATTGCATTTTTTTTGTTACATGTTTAGAGAGCATTTGTGACAGACTTAAATGTTCACCTAACAGGCTTGGTAGCGTTGAATACTTACTTAACAGGCTTGTTACAATACATTTTTTTCCATTTTTTAAATTTATATGTTTCAGCGACATTGTTGGTTTACTGGTTCATGCTTGTTTTTTGCATCTCCACTGATTTCTTATTTGCATGTTGTTGTTGTTCTTGCTTGCCTGTTCATGTTCTTGAAATTTGCACATTTGGGTTTCTATAATTGTGATTAGAACTGTGTTGGCTTCAAACTATATTTCATGGTCGTCGACGCTTTTTCCATGGATGATGTGTTGCTATGGTTTCATAGTTATGAGAGTAGGTTTTGTTGTGTGAGAGATACAATTGTTCTCTTCCTTTTGTTTTTCTCTTGTAAACTGCATTTCTGGCTCAATTTTGCGGGTTCACGATTTTCTGGGTTCAGAAAATTTAAAACCATTTGTCGCTCCCCTCCATCCCTGCTACCTTCCACCCTTCCCAATAGACATTAATTATTCTTTCAAAAGTCAGAACCGACTAGACAAGTACAAAAAAATGGGCCATAATAACTGGAAAGGTCGAGGAAATCTCCCATTAAAATGAATAGGCAGACGAATATTATTGGATCTAGTAATTTCTTTTGCCTCAATTTTGAGTTTGCAAAAATATATTTTTTCTTTTTTTTTCCTGTTTGAGGTCTTTTAGTTTTCTTAAAAGATTCAACATAGTCCATGAATGTGTCGCCCACAGAGGCCTTCACGTCATGTCCCTCTTTAATATTTCACATATCTTAGATGTGAGATTTGAGACTCTGCTCAGATATGGGAATTTTAATATGTGCTAATAGTCACTATTCAATGTACATATTTGAAAATATTGGCATTAATAAGCGAAAATATCGAGAACATCTGTCATTAAAATGAATTAACAAAAAATCTACGGAAGATCATCCAGCATTGCTTTTAAATACTTATTGCCATTTCTCTCTATCATCAAAGAGTTGTGCTTAAGGGTGCCTTCGTTCTAATGTTCCTGGTCATGGACATGTAAGACAACTTAGAGATGCGATTGAGGCCTAGATGAAAGAAGAGAGACTGGTTTTATGTGACATTAGCTTTGAGTAAAAAAAAACTCTATTATAGAAGAGAAAGTCAGAGAGGAGGAAAACAAAAGAACAAGTATGTTATGGTTGGTGTTCTCCCTGTGTTCGATTCTTTGGTTGGTTGAAAAGGCTGCCTGGAGATTTGTTTGTTGAACTTCTTTGTTTTCTTGCTGGGAGTTGTAATGGATTTTCAGGTCACGTGAAAAATAGTTCTTCGTTGAAGTATATAGCTTCTTCCAACAACAAATATTTGGCAAGTGTATCTAATTTTGTAGATCCCAGAAGATTTTGTCTTCCTTGGGGGCGGCGCATTTATAGT
Source organism: Picea mariana (assembly GCA_032191745.1). NCBI lineage: Eukaryota > Viridiplantae > Streptophyta > Pinopsida > Pinales > Pinaceae > Picea > Picea mariana. The sequence goes on from JASDQU010107803.1 coordinate 100,495, forward strand.
GGCTTGCAGAATGGTTCGTCATGTTCGTAGATGACGCGAAATATTTCTCCATTTGCGAATGCAACTAGATACGGGTAATAGAAACTGTATGGGTGGATAAAACGACATATTATCGCTACAAAAGTTTCTGATGTGATCTACAACATTTGATACAATTTCCAAACCTGTGGTGATGTGTTCTGCAGCATTTGATGCACTTGGCAGATATGTGTTTCCCGAAAAAGTTATTACCACAATAGATTTGCATTTTTCAACTCGGTTGGAAGTTTCTTCCAATTTACTGTAATAAAGCAAATAAGTTCAACATACAAATCTTCAGGCATGCTTTACAACCAAACAGATGATCGAATACAAGGAGAATACCAGTCACAACATACTTGAATTTTTTTCCCCTACCATAGCTATGGTGACATAAAACGAATCCCTCCACTTTGAAATCGACCTGAATCACATTTCTAAGTTGTCTTGGATGTCAAGGGTCGGGAACATTGCAAGGAAATCACCTTGAACCCCAAGTTTTCGACGACAGAGGAAAATTACTACTTGACAAAGAATGGAATGTTGAATAACCAACGATTGCAAGCATAGCATATCTGGAAGAGACAAGGTGTTCAAAAAACTGGGATAGATGTAGTTGGCAGCATTGATTAAGTAGAAAACCCAAAATTGATATTGAACTCATTTTTTACGAATAAAGGGTTTGAACATCAAGAAGCTTCATCAATGTACATATTTTTTATTGGTCGGCGGCAGGCTAAATCGCAATCGTTGTGGCAAATAGCTTCAACTGTATTTTGTAACGCATATTATTTGGATATAAAATAATTTCGGTTTATTCTTTAATAGTATTTTCCAATCTCTGGTATTTGTTTTAATTTTATTTTGTGCCTTCTTCCCCTATGTCGTTAAACATGGATGACAAGCTTTTCTTTCTGTTGCCCACTACTTCAATTTAAATAAAGCATGCTTTGTTCATTGCTTACATTTTAAATTTAAGAATATTTTTTCATAAGCCATACTTATGTGGCACTGGTCCTGTATTTAAAGAAATAAATTGGAGGAGCCATCATGTTTCCATTCTTCGGGTCCCGTAAATAGAATGAATTAATGAGTTACAACAAGGCAACTTCTTCTATTTGATAATATATGTGCATATATACTAATATTAGTACTATTGGAATAAATACAAAAACTTCCTCTTCTGCAAAGCTTAAGCAATTATGTTTATGTTTGTGGTATTAAAGAACTATGTTCCATGTTCCATCATATACATCTTGCATCCAAAGAGCTTATGTGCTTTGTAATTTATTCTTTAACTACTGATAACTCACCAGGCGTTCAAAAATCTTGGCATTGATAAAGGAATGACTAAAGCTGTCTTAATTACTTAAATCACACCAAATTTTGATTACATTTAATTTAATTTAGATATTGATGTTTATGGAGAGTCAGTGTTTGCTCATGTCATTGCAATAAATACAAGATGAATAGATGATAAGGAGTTTATCTTGTTAAAACCACATTGCAAATTCAAGTTTCTTGTTGCGCTATGTACATCTTATAGTCAAAATTTTTGTGGTTTCAACGAAATTTGCGAACCGAAGAGCATCCTGCAAATTGGGAGATCATTTGCATTTGAAATAGAAACAATCCATTAATATATATTAGTATGAATACTATTAATATAAATATGAAAAATTTCTCCATTAATACATATTAGTATGAATACTATTGAAATAGATATCAAACCTTTCTCTTGACCAATACTTAGCCTGTTATCTGGCCACCAGGCCTCGGGTTCATGGTACCCAACACCTATGTCCCTTGTTCTATCATATACATCTTGCAGCCAAAGAACTTCAGTGATCTGCAATTTATGCTTTTACTAGTGAGAACCCAGCAGGGATTCGAAAACATTGCCATTAATAAACGAAAAAAAAGGTTTTTCGACTGTCAGATACTTATTCCTTTTCCCATTTTCCTTCTCCCATTCATTATGGCTTTCTGGTTTTATACTTAGTCATCTTTGTATGATGGGCGCTTTTAGGGTTCGCATGATGGCATATCTTAATTTCCATCTGTATCTTCACATGACGAATCCGACCGACCATTGTTCCTTTGCACACCTAGGCAATTTTATGGTTGTGGTTATTGGGTTGGTGCATACGAACTGGCCTTTTCTTCTTCCCGCTCATTATCGCTTTCTGGATATATACTTAGTCGCCTTTCTATGGTATCTCATTCCAGATTTGGTGAGCTCACATTTCTTCATATCCATCCATATCCTCACATGACGGATCCGACCGACAGTTGTTCCTTTCCATACTTAGCCAATTTTATGGTTGCTACTGCGGGGTCGGTGCTTACGAACCCGACTATTTATCGTTCCCTTATATACATCTTGCACTCAAAACATATGTGATCTACAATTCCACTGTGGGTTCCTCATATACATTAACTCCGTTCAAAGTATCTTTTGTTGCTTTCCATCCCCAGCAACTTCACGTCCTTCCGTGATATACATCTTCCACTCAAAATTTGTGTGATCTACAATTCCACTGTGGACTCCTCCGTCCTTTTTCCCTTTTTTTCTTCCAATGTATTATGGGACTATAAAGTATGGACATGATATTTTATAGAGCATGTATAGATTGTGCATTCCATACCTAGCCACATTTTGGATCGCGGGTTCTCAAGCGGGCATGCTCAAAATTGGGCCTCCATTGTTTCGTGCCCTGCAAATAGCACCCAAAATTCTGCAATATACAAATTGACAAGTGGAACTATGGATTGGCTAACTGAACATTGCATTTCTATTGTTTTGTGTCCTCCAAACATCGCTCCCAGTTCCATGATATACAAATTGACACACGGAGTCCAGGGCTGGCGGGGTGGAGATTGCCATTGTTTACAGATGGCAATCCTTGTCAAGTATCTAATAGTATCTAATTTTTTTTTGTCAATACTAAATTAGCTCTTAGTGGTGACAACTGGACAGAGAGGTACAAAATAGTTGGCATCACACCCTCTGCAATATACAAATTGACTACCGAATTCCCACATCATTCGTTCTTCTGTGTTACAGATTATGCATTCAAATGTTCGGGGTGATACAATTGGAACCTCGGGGCCTCGCATCTTCTGCAAAGACTTTGTCAGCCTGTTTTGCATCCTCCTGTTGTCGGGTTCACGAAATGACCAACTCTTGGATACTGTTTCAGGTTGGCACCAAGCTTCGTTCTACCATGGTTCACAAATGTTTCAAAGTATCTGTTGTTGTCTTCCATCTTCACTAACTTCCTCTCGTTCCTAATATAGATTGGTTGTGTTGTTACTAGTGACAACTGAACACAATGGTACGAAACAGTTGGCATCTGGCCCTTCGCAAAATACAAATTGACTACCGAGTTCACATCTTCTACTCAAAATTTCCGTGATCTACAATTCCACCATAGACTCCTTAGTCCTTTTTCCCTTTTCTTATTCCCATGTATTATGGCTCTCTGGTTATATACTTAGTTTCCTTTCTATCATCGTGGGTTCCAATGTTGGCGGGCTGACATATATTTATCTCCATCTATATAATGACACAACGAAGCCGACCAACCATTGTTTCTTTCCATACTTAGCCAATTTTACAGTCGTGGTTGGCGGGTTGGCGGGTTCAAACTCTGCTTCTTGTTCCATGATGTAAATCTTGCACTCAAAACTTCTGTGATCCACAGTTGTACCTAATTCGGGAATGCTAATTTCTTTGTGTTTTTTTTCCACGAACCTATGTAACAGACGTTACTATTATTTTTTTGTGTTTCTCTCCACGAACATATGTAAAACGTATGTAAAGAAAACTAATTCGGCAATGCTAAATTTTTTTTGTCCAAGAAAAGCCTTTGTTTTAAAGAAAACTAATTTGGGAATGCTAATTTTTTTGTGTTTTTCTCCACGAACCTATGTAACAGACGTTATTACTATTCTATTGTATGCTTTTAAATGTTCATGTAATTTTCAGAGATATGTAACAGACATTATTATTTTCTCATAAATTTCTATAGTCCGCAACTCTGCTTGTCAATTTGTATATCGCGGAATTGTGGGTGCTATTTGTAGGGCACAGAACATCAGACGCCCAATTTTGAGCCCACCAGCCCGAGAACCTGTGATACAAAATACAAATTGACTACCAGGTTCACATCTTCTACTCAAAATTTATGTGATCTACAATTCCACCACAAACTCCTTAGTCCTTTTGCCCTTTTCTTCTTCCCATGTATCATGCCTCTCTGGTTATATACTTAGTCACCTTTCTATCATCGCAGGTTCCAGAGTTCACGGGTTGACATATCTTTATCTCCATCTATATAATCACATGACGAATTCGACCGACCATTGTTGGTTTCCATACTTAGCCAATTTTATGGCCGCGATTGCCGGGTTGGCGGTTTCGAACTCTGCTTCTTGTTCTGTGATGTACATATTTCACTCAAAACTTCTGTGATCTACGATTCTACCATGGACTCGAATTCACAAGCTTCACTCTACCACGATTCACAAATGTTTCAGGTATCTTTGGTTGTCTTCCATCCCAACTAACTTCTTGTCCTTCCTAATATACATTGGTCGTGCTCTTACTAGTGACTCTTTCTAGTGACAATTGCACACACTGATACGAAACAGTTCACATCCAACCCTCCACAATATAGAAATTCACTACTGGGTTCCAACATCTTCCCCTCTTCCATGTTACAGATTATGCATTCAAATGTTTCGAACGATACAATTTGACCATAGGGGCCTCACGTCTTCTGGGGAGACCTTGTGACCCTTTTTTGGATTCCCCTATTCATGGGTTCACGAAATCTCCATTTCTTAGTCACTGTTTTGGGTTGGCGCATTCAAAATCTACTGCTTCTTGTTCCGGGTTATACATATTGCACTCAAAATTTCTGTGATTTACAATTCCACCGCTAACTCCTTGGTCCTTTTTCCCTTTTCTTCTTTCCTTGTATTATCCCTTTCTGGTTATATACTTAGCCGCCTTTCTATGGTCATGGGTTTTAGCATTGGCAGGTTGACATATCTTTATCTCCATTTATATAATCACACAACGAATCCAACCGACTACTGTTTCTTTCCATACTCAGCCAATTTTATGCCCACAGTTGTCGTCTTGGCGATTTCAAACTCTGCTTCTTGTTGTGTCATGTACATCTTGCACTCAAAACTTTTGTGATCTACAATTCCAACATGGACTTGTCGAACTTAAAAGCTTCACTCTACTACAGCTCAGAAATGTTTCAAAGTATCTCTCGTTGCCTTCCATCCACACTAACTTCATGTCCTTCCTGATATACATTATTTATGCTCTTACTAGTCATATACAAATTTCCCTCTGGACTGTCCTACCATACCCTCTTCGTTGTTAGGCGTATTACACTCAAAAAGTTTCAAGACATACAATTTGGCCCTCGCGCCCTCACCTTCAATGGTTGTACCTTGTAACCCTATTTCGAAGCTATTTTTCCCATGCCCATGACCTCCATACTTTCTTACTACGCAATTAGAAACCTTTCATGCTAACAGTTGACCATGCAGGAATTGTCAACATTGTCATTAATGCGCAAAATTCTCGAGGAGATCTCCCATTATTACGCATTAAACCAAGATGTGCAGAGTTATTTTGTCCCTTCCGATTGTTCATCTTGAACGTGCGTCATTGTGTTGGCCGCTCAAGAAATCTACAATGCTTAATCGCTCATTACAATATCCTCCATATTCGCATTTCTATGTATGTGATTACTAGTGTTTAATGTTAACAATGCATCATGCAACAGTCGTCGAAATTTTCATTAATGAACGAAATTCTCGAGGACATCTCCCATTCACATGCTTTGGACCAAGATTTGCACAGGATTATATTATCCCTTCCAACTTTTCATTTCATTCATCGTCTAGAGCAAACAAACATTCTTGTAGACTTATGACAGAAGGTCGACAACAGTTTTGTGGAGATACAGTAAATATCTTCAGACATCAGGACCAGAACTTCCAGTGGTCCAGGGCATACTTTTACTATTCATCCCATTCTACCTAGAATGAAGTGATTTGAACGTCTGGAATCACTCGTGCAGGATGGGTCCCTGAGGTTTTTGATTGTAAGGAGGTGGTATCTTGGTGCGTTGGAAGATATATTCTAGGCCAAAGAATTATTCCACTGCGCGACCATTCTCCTATTTCTTTGTCACCTCAGGAATTCCGTGAGATGTTAAAATTGTCGTAGCCAACATTGACGTTCAGAGGACAAGACTGCAAGCAGTTTCTAGAAAAACATGATAACGGTTTGGACATCTTATATGACTTCCTTGAAGACCCGAAAACAGTTCCTGAAGATACCAAAAGGTTGCAAGTAAGTTCCTTTAGAAATCCATTTGGTAAATTTCTTGGTTGTTTACAAGAATAATGGGACAGGCATCCACGACAAGCATTTACTATATAACTATTTATATTTTGTATTTCACAGTCAAGGAACAATACATTTTCCATTGGGGGAATCTAATTTCCATTGATCTCTATTCCCAGTTGTCACAATTCAAAGAATCAAATAAATTTTATATGTCATCCTACTTGATTTTTGCAATAGTACATTGTTGCTCGTTTCCAAAACTTTCTCTTTCCAATAAAATAAATTGTGGATTAGACCCAGTAACATTATGGTACAAGGCCCTGTGGAGGCACAAGGCCTCCCATTGTTTTTATGAAGTTTTTAATGGATTTGTCTCAGTTTGTATTGTTAGGCAAGGATGCTCCGTGGATGTCTGGCTAGGCAACCAAGTTTTTGAACAAGAAGGGCACGCTTGAACAAAAGGAAAATCACAATGTCCTCATGGTCTTTGGCTCTAAGGAAAATCATGCTTTCCTTCCATGCCACATCACGGAAAAGATGTTTGTTATAGAAATAGCAAGGCAATACAACAACTGGTTGCATTTTTTCCATGACAAGAAAAAAAAACAGTTCATTCCTCTACCCTGGAAAGTCGGAGACTTCATGTGCAGAAACATCAACAAGATTGACGAGTTTGCCACCCATTTCAAGAAATTGAACCTAACGTATGATGAAAGGATAAAAGGGTTCGACCCTAATGGGATATTTCGAGAACATTTACTGGCAGTTGGATTTAACCGATCTTTTATCCATAGACACCTGACCCAAGACAAGGACAATGTGGACAACAATCCTGCTTCTACCAATTGCGACGCAGAGACATTGCAAAGCGCAACTGAATTGTACAAACAACATGGAAAAGTATCCGGCAAGAAAAGTACCCAGTCCCCCGCCAGCACTCCCAAGAGCACGACATCATAGAGCATTGCTTCGACGGCCCACCCCAGTAAGAAAGCAACCCATAAATATTCGAACAGAGGAGGAGATAAGAACCCTCGCATAAAAATTGATAGTCCTCACAAACTTCCAGTGATGAAGAAGAGACAAAAAATGCAGGGAAAGTGGAGGAACCTGAAATTGAAAGTGAACATCTGCAACTTGAAATTGAAACTGAGCACATGCACAAAATTGGGTCGTCCACGGTGGAAAAATCTGAGACCGAAATTTTTGACGAAGATGAATCCTTCGTATTCCAGAGCATTTTTTTTTACATCCAATCTAAAAGTATTGTGATTGAAAAGAGAGATGTAACAAACAAGAAAGGAAAATCTTGCACAGAGATTAACTTCAAGAAAATGTGGTCGTCCCAAATCTCCTCATTTTACCAAGTAACTGGTGAAATTCTTCATGATTCCATTGGAGGAATTGAGACGGAAAATGCCAATCTGAAAGACTGCCTCAACAAATTTGAGCAGGATTTCATTGCAACTCCATAACAGTCCTTTGGAAAAAACCGTGCCTTCTACCACTGCAGCTAAGATGAAAGTATCATCTACCCTCCTTGCATGCTCTAGAGCCCTTGTAGAGAATAACATCAACAAAAGAATGCAGCTAGTTACTGAAGCCTGGGAAACATCGCAAAATTTAGTTTCCTTCGAAAATAAGGCAAATGGTTTCCTAGAACATTTGGAGGCGAATTTTAAAAATGACCAGCATTTCTGTGAACAGGTGTTGACCCATTTTTCCAACTATGTCGTCAACACATCGGACCAAAAAAGTAAAATCATGCTAGCAAAATAAAATTAACAACCTGGAGCTCATTGTCAAATCATGTAAACAAGTCATATCAGAAAAGGAAGATTTATTCACAAGCCTGATCCAAATGGACTTAGACGGAAGTACCAATGAGGTTCAAGACCCAAACTTAATTCTCAAATCCTTGTCAATCACCAAAGAAGCCTTCCAGGAACAAGTTGATATTTTAAAGGGGTTGTCTTTCAAAATTTTTTATGGCATATCTGAACATCATCTAGATGAGAATGAGCGCTGGGTACTGAAGTATGCGACACACAATGAATAAAATGAACAAAGTCTGCATAGTATTTCAATGGATCTAAGGAAATTAGAAAATGACCTTTATGACAAAGAAATATGGGATGAAATCAACATGGCCCCCATGA